>JAQIUQ010000068.1:172500-404028 GCA_030378365.1 Hybognathus amarus
TTAATTGATTATTAGGCTGCATAAATTAGCATAAATAGGGAACACTTCCTATAACACCTGATGTACTTGTTACATCATAAGAAAAATGGCATCTACACTAATGTTAGTCTTTCTGCTTATTTCGAGGTTTACTGTAATCAGCTGGAGGCCGTATCCAGATCAGTTGGTGGACCTGCGCCTAGAAACGACCACATCGCATGTAGTCAGCCGGATCCGGGCCTTATCCAGACCAGATGGAGGACTTGAACCTAGACTCAACCCTGTGAAGGCCTCATCGACGCGACAGTCATCGTCAATAATCCTCATCCATCTCCATAAACTCCATAAACTAAACCCATCTCCATACCGCCTCGACTCCAATCTTCAACCAGATGGAACTGGATAATATTCTGATTGTTCCAAACCAATCTGACTTCTGACCTATAATGCTGCCTGAATCATGATCATATACTGTTTGTTCACTGGCCAGAGGACTGCCCCACCCCCCCCGACTTAGCCTGAGTTCTCAATTTTTTTTTTGTCCATTCTGCCACTTGATGGAGTTTTGGTTCCTTGCCACTGTCGCCTTTTTCCACCTTTGTTGTCATTGGCTTGGCTTGCTTGGTTGGGGACATTTAAATTGAACATTTAATTAAATATTCAATATTGATCTGCCTGCATTGACACTATTATACAAGAACTGAACTGAGCGGCTATCTATCTATCTATCTATCTATCTGTCTGTCTGTCTGTCTGTCTGTCTGTCTGTCTGTCTTTCTGTCTGTCTGTCTGTCTGTCTGTCTGTCTGTCTGTCTGTCTGTCTGTCTATCTATCTATCTAAAGGATTATTAAGAACACCATATTAATACTGTGTTTGACCCCCTTTATAACTGCCTTAATTCTATGTGGCACTGATTCAACAAGGTGCTGAAAGCATTCTTTAGAAATGTTGGCCCATATTTATAGGATAGCAACTTGCAGTTGATGGAGATTTGTGGGATGCAAATCCAGGGCACGAAGCTCCCGTTCCCGCACATCCCAAAGATGCTCTATTGGGTTTTTTTTTTGGATCTGGTGACTGTGGGGGCCATTTTATTACAGTGAACTCATTGTCATGTTCAATAAAACAAATTTGAAATGATTCAAGCTTTGTGACATGGCGCATTATCCTGCTGGAAGTAGCCATCAGAGGATGGGTACATGGTGGCCATAAAGGGATGGACATGGTCAGAAACGATGCTCAGGTAGGCCGTGGCATTTAAACGATGCTCAATTGGCACTAAGGGGCCTAAAGTGTGCCAAGAAAACATCCCCCACACCCTTACACTACCACCACCAGCCTACACAGTGGTAACAAGGCATAATGGATCCATGTTCTTATTCTGTTTACGCCAAATTCTGACTCAACCATCTGAATATCTCAACAAAAATAGAGACTCATCACCTGTCCAATTTTGGTGAGCTCTTGCAAATTGTAGCCTCTTCCTATTTGTAGTGGAGATGAGTGGTACCTGGTGGAGGTCGGTTCTGTCTTGTCGATTCTGAGGATTCTGATTGGCTTGCATGGCTTTATCCTTAACCCCTACACTGCCGCCAATAGGTTTGGCATAGTTATGATGGCGCTCGACGGCGTATGCTGTCGTCTCTCCTGTGCTGTCGTTATGAAAACACTTGACCAAACAACACCCCCCAAGGTGTTTTTGCTAAAAAATGTGCGCATTTGGAGAAATATTTATAGATTTGCATAGGTTTACGTCAGATTTCTATAGAGAAGAAAAATATTTATTGAATTTATACCCAAAATAGGTCAATGTAATAATTTTGCGCTGGATACCATACTGGCAGCCTGAACATTTAGTCCATATATGGAGCACACGAAGAAGAGTCACATCATGAAGAACATTCCAGTAAGTCCCTAGCTGTATCCGAAACCGTTCACTAATCCCTATATAGTGTATGGCATTTGCACTATATCTGCAAGGAGTGAACAAAATAGAGTGAATTCGGACACTGACGCAGAAACGGCTTTGTCACACATAGTGATAAAACGTACTCGGATACTGACATGTAACCTCGGTTCTCTCTAGAAGAGGGAACGAGTACTGCGTAATATCTTACGCTAGAGGAAAATCTCTTTTCCACAAGATATTGAAGCCAAAAAAAATATCCTTAGCTTTGATTTAATGTAAAACACGTTGCGGCAGCATACAGACATAGGCAAGGCGGCTTAGCGTGCCTATTGGCTGTCCTAATGCAACTGCAGCAGCGTATCGAGAGAGGCCCTTTGGTGACAATCCAATGGGGGTGCTTCACGCCCACTGTGTCACACTGCCGCCGAAGTGGCCATGGCCTAGCCCTATAAATATAGATTGATAGGATGATATAATAACTTTTATTTTATAACTTTATATAGTGCCTTTAAAAGTAGTATCTCAAAGCACTTTACATAAAAAAAACACGACAGTCTAGGCAATAAAAACTAAACAAGCAATAAAATAAAAGGCAAATATAATAACAATCACAGTAATCACACAAATCACCTAAAAGCCACCCTAAAAAAATACGTTTTAAGGGAGGATTTAAAAACTCTAAGGGATTCTGCATTCCTAATCTCAGAGGGCAGGGAATTCCACAATTTTGGAGCTAAAGAAGAAAAAGCCCGATCACCCATACAGTAGTTTTTAGCCGTGTTGTTTGGACAGTTAAAAGACCAGCTTCAGAAGATCGCGAAGCACGTGTAGGAGTGTAGGGGGTTAAGAGCTCACACAAATATTGAGGGGCCAAGTTATTCAGGGCCTTATAAGTGAGCATGAGAATTTTAAAATCAATACGAAAACCGACAGGAAGCCAGTGCCAGTGCAATCTCAAGAGCCAGTCCCTTAGGCAGTCAATGGAGGAGTGATCCAGCTCTCAGATTAAATAAAAAAATATCTTCATTTGTGTTCCGAAGATGAATGAAGGTCTTACAGGGTTGGAACAGCATGGGGGTGAGTAATTAATGACTTAATTTTCATTTTTGGGTGAACTAACCCTTTAAGATGTAAAAAATATATGAAAAAACTAATTGGCAGTCATGGGCTGCAGTAAATCAGATTAACTTAATGTCCTACTTTAAGGTTTAAAGGTGGGTGACTCTCAGAACATGCCTTGCTTGTGTTGTGATCCATCATATTCGTGTAGCAGCTGCAGCAGTCGCGATGAGAGAACGCGCTTGAGCAACAGTTCAGAAAGGAGAAATCAATCTAATCGGCCTGGACGCACGAATGAGGCGATACTGTGTCCACTGCACCATGTTAAATGCGTCTTACGCCACAGGAGACCCGCGTCAATGCCTCCAGACCCGCGTCAACGCGCCTTTACATTGATTTAACATGGAAATCACTCTATTTCACTATTAACTATTTGCGTTCGGTGTGAACGCAGCAGTTACATAATAAAATATTGGTCACAAATGATTGGTCACTTTCTAAATAGTAAAAGTATAGGGCATCTACTAATAATCATATATGAATAAATTGTTTTTTTTTACCAATGCAGATGTTAGAAACGATGCATCGCGATACAAATGCCAACTTTTATCTGATGCACACTTATTTAAATTGATGCATTGCATCGTTACCTGTTATGCCGATGCACCGATGCGAATCGGTGAATCTTACATCCCTACTGGATAGGCTCTGTTTCGATGTGGCTAGGCCCTTATCGCGACCGATAAATGAAAAGCTGCTCTGTCTGTCTAAAAACGGATGAGCGAGACACATAGGCTCTTAATGCCCTGACCGTTCAAAGGAGGCTCTGCGTCTTTCTACTCATTATGAACCAGTAGGGCAGACAGGGAAACTGTCCTGAACGGTGTGTTGATTTAGGCACATATCTGTGTCATTTGTTTGGAGTTTGGATACTGTGGCTCGGCCTCTGAGGGGGCCAGGCTCTGGTCATTCGACTGAGGTCGTTGAGACCATTCTCCAATCCAGAGCTCCTTCCACAAGAGAAACTATATGCATTGAAATGGAAATTATTCTCCACCTGGCGTGGTGAACATCACCAAGATCCTGTTAACTGCCCTGTTGGAACAGTTCTTGATTTCTTGCAAGACCGTTTCTCTGCTGGATTGTCTCCTTCTACCTTAAAAGTTTACGTGGCGGCTATGTCGGCCTACAACACCCCTCTGGGGGTACTTCTATCGGGAGAGATCCTCTAATTACTTGTTTTTCTCTGTGGTACATTGAGGTTGAGACCTGCACTGCACTCAG
Source organism: Hybognathus amarus (assembly GCA_030378365.1). NCBI lineage: Eukaryota > Metazoa > Chordata > Actinopteri > Cypriniformes > Leuciscidae > Hybognathus > Hybognathus amarus. The sequence continues at coordinate 176,733 of JAQIUQ010000068.1, forward strand.
AGCACCGACTTGGGATTTGGCCATTGTACATGACGGTCTGGCTTTGGCTCCCTTTGAGCCCATTGAAGAGGTTTCAGAAAAATTCCTCACTTTGAAAACTTTATTTCTCCTTGCTGTTTCATTTATCAAGAGATTAGGAGATTTGCATGCCCTGTCGGTTGCTCCTTTATACCTAGATTTTGCACCTGATATGGTGAAAGCATTTCTATACCCTAGACTGGGTTATACTCCTAAGGTTCCAGTTTATGTTGGGGGCCCTATAGTGCTGCAGGCCTTTTATCCTCCACCTTTTAATACCCCAGATCAGAAACGACTGAACCTGATATGTCCAGTTCTGGCATTAGATGCCTACGTTCACAGAGCTGCCCTGTGGCATAAGTCTGAACAATTATTTGTCTGCTTTGGGTCACACAAAAGAGGGTGCCCTGCATCTAGCAGGTTTTGAGCAAATGAATAGTCGAGGCTATATCATTGGCTTATGAAGCAGCCGGACAGCCTTCACCTATGGGTGTTCGGGCCCATTCTACTAGGAGTATGGCGGCCTCTATGGCCTTTATTTCGGGTGTTTCCCCTCTTGATATTTGTAATGCGGCAGGATGGTCCTCTCCGCATTCATTTGTCAGATTTTATGACCTTGACCTCTCCACTCCTGGGGCTAGGTTATTTGTGGGTTCCCACCGCATTCTAACACAGCTCGAAGTTTGCTTGAAAGGGAACATCTCAGGTTATGTATGTAACCCTGGTTCCCTGAGAGGGAACGAGAGCTGTGCTCGCCTGCCATACATCCTGCATGCACTGATCGACTTGCTTCAGGCCTTTTCAGAAGCCGTTGCGGTCTGATTTCAAGGGTGCTTTATAGTTTCCTGGTATATGATGTCACCGCCTATGACGTCTCTCTCTTCCATTGGACTGATTATACATGTGCTTCACGACGCAATCAAGCAGAGCGTTCCCACCGCGTTCTAACGCAGCTCTCGTTCCTTTTCAGGGAACCAGGATTACATACGTAACCTGAGACATTTTCTTCCTCATCCTCCTTGTTTGCCCATCTATATTTTGCTGTAGAGCTGATCTTTCCCAGCAGTTTTTAAAAAACCAGGACATTTCCCTTTATAAAAAACAGCCAGGATGGCCAGGACAGCATGTGAAAACAGGACATGTCCTGGGAAAACAGGACTGTTAGTCACCCTAGGCCTGTTCCTCTCCACTGTCGTCGCTCCTGCTTTATGCTTCCGATCCTCCGTGACATATGCCGAGACCGGTGCATCTCACAGGTGTTGTTTATCTTCACTCTGTCCACCGGCCTCGCACCGCTCTCGTGTCCCTGTCCCTCGGCCTCGTCCTGCTCGCCACAATATTATTTCAGCAACATGACAAGCTACTGTAGTGAATTAGCAAATTTCAATTGTTTCTTTGCACAGTAAGTGACATTTTATTCTACATGTTTTGACACCAAGTCAATGGGCTCTGTCTAATTCTTTCTTTTTCACTTGTTTATCATCATCGTTTAAGATTAGGTTGTTTCTCCTCCATTAGCACAGCTGCAGCACACTGGCAATCTTGAGTTTGGTTTGAATGATGGCACGCTGTGCGAGAGAGGAGTGTGATTCACGCATACACAAGCGTGATTGATTCTGCAGTGGGTCTGTCATTTAATGTTTGATCACAAATATGTTAACCTTTTAGAATTCCTGCAAATTTTGCCAAAAACGCCTAAAATATGCCTATCCAAATTAAATTGCATGCTGTTCTTGAACCATTTCGAGTATATGCATGTGTTCCCTATCTGAGTCACTTCCAAGTTACGCCAGAAGTGACGGAGATTGGGGTTTCGCATAGAAAGCTAAATCCTCTTCGAGCATTTAACAATCGAGCCAATGGCATGCGAATGCCTTGGGGCTGCGGAATTTGCATAGCGCATCCGCCCACCCTGTGGGTACAAAAGGAGGAAGTGAACTCAACTCGCAGTATGTCTTCGCTTGGAGCCAAGAGCATTCTTCACTCCACAAGCCATTATCACTGATCAAAGCCTCTTCGAGATCGAGCGTCCTCTCCAGTGTTGGTGCTACGGCGGTACCCAGCGGGCATTCTGCATTGCCTGCCGACCTGTGCAGTGGTCTGCTCAGACTTTGCCGCTTCCCCTGGTCGCCTCAGCTGCTGCAGAGTGAATTTCCTCCTCTCCTGAAAAGAGCTGCACGTGGCACGTCTCTTTAAAGACTGAATCGCCCGAGTTCTTCTGGATGTGGTCGACTTCTGTCCTCCTCTGACTGTCACGATCGCTGCGTCTATGTCCTGGGTCTTCGCTCATGCAAAAGCAGCCCTCGTGGATGAGTCATGTTCCTTTTGTGGGAATATGACCATCTCAACACTGAGATCGAGACTCAATGATCTCACTGTGAGAGTCCCCGACCTGTCACCCAATCTGCTTCCTCTTCCGGGGAAGCTCGTTGGTTCGCGGCCAGGGTGATCTGTCGGTGACAGTGTGGCATAAGTACCCCGACGCTAGTTCCTCGGGCCACACCCACCGCAACAGTGTTGCAGCCAGCGAGCGCTGGGGCGTTGCAGACCGTCTGCCTCCTCGCAGGCACCCTCTGCTTCGCTCGGCGCTCCAGAGGATGATGTGATGTCGATCACAGCATCACAAGGTGGGGCTCCATTCCTCGGGTGGAGATACGGCGGCGTTGCCTCCCTCGGGAGTGCCGGCGCCGCTTGTGTCTGATCCTGAGATGACGGCCATGCTTTCCTCGGGCCGCTGTGAGTATTGGGTTGGAGTGGAACCCTCGCCGCCCCCCCGATCACTCACGGATGGATGAATGGTTCTTGGGCAAAGCTGCCGCCGCAAGGCCACAGCCAACCCCAATACCATTCTTCCCCGAGTTGCATGCGGAGCTGACGAAGACATGGCAGGCTCCTTTGACCTCCCGTGTCCGACCGTCAGCCCCCGCCTTCCCCCTCGTGGACGCGTGCTGCCCGTGGGTATGCGGGGTCGCCTCCGGTGGAGCGCTCTGTTGCGATGCAACTGTGTCCGCAGGAGCGCCTCCTCCCGGGGCCTCCCACAGCACCCTTCCTAAAGCCTGTAGGTTCTCGTCGTCGATGGCGGCGCGCGCCTATAGTGCAGCAGGACAGGCAGCCTCCGCCCTGACATGCGTCATGAGCACTTTGGCAGGTTTTCCAAGCCAAACTGCTCAGAGACATGTCCGAGGGCGGGACTGACCAGGGTTCGTTCGACGAACTTCGCAGCCGCCCCACTGACCTCGCTCTCGGGCGACCCAAAGTGGCCCGCTCGCTCCTGGGTCAGGTGATGGCCACTGCAGCGTGGTCCGAGGAGCGCCACCCATGGCTCAACCTGGCGGAAGTGCGCGAAGCCGAGCGGACTCGTCTGCTCATGCCCCGCTTTCCCAGGTTGGCCTTTTCGGCGGTGCGGTTGAGGACTTTGCCCAGCAGTTCTCGACCGCTCAAGCAGACCGAGGCGATTAAACACATCCTGCCCCGACGGCCAGCTGCTGCCTCCACCCAGCCGTCGGCACAGCCGCCTCAGCCTGCTCGCCGCCGAGGACGCCTCCCAGCGGCCCCCCTCCCTCCGACGCGGCCACAGCAGCAGCCTTCACCCAGGCCGCGTCGTCGAGGTGACCGCAGAGGAGCGTCACAGCCCCCTCAGGATCCGCGCCCGCGCAACGCCAGGCCAAGCGGCGTTCCTGAGACGGGCTGCTCAGTGTCGGCGTCGAGTCTTTCTCGGGAGGTGGTAGCAGGCCCCCTCCTTCCCCCGGTGGAGGCCGGGGAGAATCTTTTGTTCTCCCGCTGCTCACCCACGGGTGAGCAGCACCCTAAAATGGTTAAAGAAAGACTTGACATCATCACTGAGCACACAGTCGCCAGACCTCTCGACAGAACAGACCCCCGTGGAACGCTGGGTCCTTCCTGGTCTCGACTGTCGAGGAGCAGAGCTTCGACTATCACCCGCCCGGGTTAACCCCTGGGCGCATGCCTGTCGCTTGCCTCGCTGCCCCTCCGGGGGACGTCTGCATCTCCATGACCCCGCTGGTTCAGTTCCTGGGAGCATGGTTCAGAGCTCCCCGAACCTGTCCCGCTGGGTCATCAGGAACGATCAGATTCGGCTATGCCGATTCAGTTCGCACGGCTCCTCCCGTTTCAGGGAGTTCGCTCGAGCTACTGTTCGGTGGCAATGCCCCGGTGCCATGAGAGCGGGATTCGACCCTGCTGGCGAGGGTGCAATCGCAGACAGTCCCTCCAGCCGAGGTGAGGTCCGGCTTCTACAGCCCTTACTTCATCGCCCCAAAAGACCGGTGGACTACGACTCTGATCCTGGACTACGCGCCTCTGAACCGCACCCTTCATCGGATGCCGTCCAAGATGCTCACGGCCAAACGCATTTTCGAATGCGTGCAGCCACAGGATTTGGTTTGCAGCGATCGACCCTGAAGGACGCGTACTTTCATGTCTCCATATTGCCTCAACACAGACCGTTTCTTCGGTCTCTTCGAAGGCCAGGCATATCAATACGCAGTTCTCCCATTCGGGTTAGCTCTGTCCCTCGCGTCTCCACGCAGATCGTCGAGCAGGCCCTTGTTCCCTTCGCTAACACGGGGTTCCGCATCCTGAATCACCTCGCACGCACTGGCTACTCCTCAGCACACTCTTCGAGAGCGGCTCTGCGAACACAGAGACCTGGTGCTCGCGCACCTAGCCCGTTTGGGCCTTCGGGTCGAACCGGGAGAAGAGCAAACTTTGCCCCGTGCAGAGGATCTCTCTCGGCGTGGAGATGAGACTCGGTCGCCATGTCCGCGCAGCCTACCGAGCGAGCGCGCGCACACTCACTGCTGACTCTGCCTCGACAGTTCGAGGGCAAGGCGCGGTCCCACTAAAGCTTTTTCAGAGGCTCCTGGGGGCATATGGCATCCGCAGCCGCGGACTGACGCGCTTGGACTGCTTCATATGAGAGCCGCTTCAGCTGTGGCTTCGCGATCGAGTCCGAGGTGGGCATGGCATCGCGGCCGCTCCGAGTTCCAGTGACTCCAGCGTGCCGCCGACCTTCTCCGTGGTCAAACCTCAGCTCTTTACGGACTGGTGTCCCGCTTCAGCGAGTTTCCAGGCATCCTGTTGTCTCCACGGATGCGTCTACCACGGGATGGGGTGCCATGTGCAATGGGCATGCAGGCCGCGGGGTCCTGGACAGGACCCACGCCTCATGCACATCAATTGCCTCGAGTGCTGGCAGTACGCCTGGCCCTGCACCGCTTCCGAGCACTGCTCAGGGGTCAACACGCACTTGTCCGCTCGAGCAGTACCGCTACAGTGGCGGGACATCAACCACCAGGGTGGTCTACGCTCACGCCGCGGATGCTCCGCAGCTCGCCCGCCACCTCTTGATATGGGAGTGAGAAGCACCTGAGGTCCCTTCGTGCTGTGTACATTCCAGGAGTCCGGAACCTAGCAGCCGACGAGCTGTCACGGGTCCGCCTGATCTCCGTCGAATGGAGACTCCATCCCCAGACGGTCTCAGCTAAATCGCGGCCACCAGTTCGGGGAGGCACAGATGACCTGTTCGCCTCTCCGGGACTCATCCCACTGCGCCCAGTTTTATTCCCTGTCCGAGAGGACACCGCTCCGGCACAGATGCGGCTGGCGCACAGCTGGCCGCCGGGCCCACGCAGACGCGGCTTTCCCCAGTGAGCCTCCTTGGCACGGGTGCTTGTGCAAGATCAAGGAGGACGAGGAGCAGGTCTTGCTGGTAGCCCCTTATTGGCCCACGCAAGACGTGGTTCTCCGAACTCATGCTCCTCTCCGTACAGCACCTCCTTGGCCTATCCCTCTGAGGCAAGACTGACTCACTCAGAGACGGGGCACTCTGTGGCACCCTCGTCCCCCTCGTGTGGAGGCTGCACGTGTGGCTCCTGGACGGGACGAGGCAGGTCTCAGTTCGCTGCCACCTGCGGTGGCGGCAACCATCACTTCCGCTGAGGGCGTCATCTACCAGACGCCTCTATGCGTCCTGAAGTGGAACCTCCGTATCATGGTGTCTTCTCGCTTAGAGCCCCCGGATATGTCCGATCAGAGCTCGTGCTGTCGTTCCTGCAGGAAGGGTTGGAGCGTAGGCTGTCGCCCTCCACCCCTTAAAGTCCACGCGGCCATTGCCGCCTCTCATGTTGCAGTGGAAGGTAAGCCCCTCGGCAAGCACGACCTGGGCCTCATCAGGTTCCTGAGGGGAGCGAGGCGACGTAAATCCGCCTCGCCTCCCCCGTCCCCCTTCTGGGACCTCGCAGTAGTTCTAAGTGCTCTGCACAGGCTCTTCTCCTCTGAGCCTTTGCAATCGGTAGAGTTAAAGTTTCTGTCTATGAAGACAGCACTCCTGGTTGCACTGGCCTCCATCAAGAGGGTAGGGGACCTGCAGGCATTTTCCGTTCGACGAAGCGTGCCTGGAGTTCGGGCCGGCTCACTCTCCACGTAGTCTTGAGACCTCGGCCGGGATATGTGCCCAAGGTTCCCACCACTCCTCTCCGGGACCAGGTGGTGACCTGGAAGCGCTGCCCCTGGAGGAGGCAGACCCCAGCCTTGACACGTGCTCTGTCCAGTACGTGCTCTCCGCACTTACGTCGACAGAACGCAGTGTTTCAGGACCTCAGAACAGCTCTTTGTCTGTCATGGGGGGAGCCAGAAGGGAAGGGCTCTCTCAAGACAATGGCTGTCCCACTGGTTAGTGGATGCCATTGTTTTGTCTTACCAGCAGCAAGGCCGACCGTGCCCCCTTGGTGTGACGGCCCACTCCACTCGGAGTGTGGCTTCCTCTTGGGCTCTAGCCGCATGGCGCCTCGCTAACAGACATCTGCAGAGCTGCAGGCTGGGCGACACCTAACACCTTCGCCAGATTTTATAATCTGTCGAGTCGAGCCGGTGTCTTCTCTCACGGACTCGCTTCCGCCAGTACTGGACCCGCTTAGTGTCTTCGCTTGCTCGCCATTCCACTCTCTGACTGGATAAGTGCGTTATTTCTCAGTTGAGTCTTCCATGAAGCCCTGAGTCCTCCAGCACTCATGATGCGGGCACCACTGCGTGTTGCTATGGTGCCGGCTAGGTGCATCCATGTGCACGGTTCCCTACGGTAACTGTCTCATGTGTATTATCCACTGTAAGCCTCTCTGAGCATGTGTCTTCCCTTGGCAAGCCATCTGCCACCCCTGGAGCTAAGTTCTTGCCACCTGCGGTTGGCGCTCCAGTGATCCCCATGTGTAGTCCCTATGTGGCCACATGCGTTCATAAGTCCTCCTTCGGTAGGCATTGGTAGCATGTTCCTCCCGGGATATGCTTCCCAGTGTACCTTGGTATTCCTGTGTTAAAGAAGGAGCTCCTGGTTATGTCATTTTGCAGGAGTCCAGTCTTTCGCAGGGCACTGGAAGACAGCTTGAAGTTGGCGTGATGGCACTGACCCCCAATCTCCGTCACTTCTGACGTAACTCGAAGTGACTACGATAGGGAACGTCTCGGTTACTAGTGTAACCCTCGTTCCCTGAGTAGGGAACGGAGACGTTACGTCTCCTTGCCACTTCTGCTGTACCGCTGGGTAGACGCCTAGTTCAGTCTTGGCTCCTCAGCGAAGACATACTGCGGTTGCGTTACTTCCTCCTTTTTATACCCACAGGGTGGGGCGGAGTACGCTATGCAAATTCCGCAGCCCCAAGGCATTCGCATGCCATTGGCTCGTTGTTAAATACTCGAAGAGGATTGGCTTTCTATGCGAAACCCCCAATCTCCGTCACTTCTGACGTAACGTCTCCGTTCCCTACTCAGGGAACGAGGGTTACACTAGTAACCGAGACGTTTTGGTCTCTTTGAAAGGGGACACTTTGAGGTTTGTTCTTGAACTGTCAGAATCACTGTAGATCTTACTGGTATTGAGTAATACAACTTTGAACAGACTAAAAAAGGGGAAAATATTTCCGCCCAAATTTTTTTTTGTAAAAACATGCCTGCAGATAACTATAGCTGGGAGGTATTAGCTGGAAAACACAATGGGATCAAAGCATGAAGCCTTACCAAACCCAGTTTAAAATTTGATAACAATATTTTAGATGATGAGTGTTTTACACATGTTTATCTAAGGTTATGCCTAGGCGCTCCCCAAAAAAGGCCACTTGGAGACTCCAAATGACCCTTTGTAACCACAGACACATAACATGCTGCTATTCTTGAATGCTTTACTCTACAGTCATAATTTTGGGCTCTAATAAAAGGTTACACTTAGACCTATAATATACCTTATTAAGGTTCACTATCAGTAATTTCTGATACATAGTAACTGAGGTATAAACACATTGTAGTGCGTTTTTTTTTTCAATTCTTGAAACCAAAATTTCTACAAATAAAAAGACAAAAGACAAGTGCTATGTATTAAAACACTTTAATATTAGAACACACTATAAAATAAATAGAATATATATATATACACACACACACACAGTATGTATTTCAAACTATTTACAAATTATATTTTTCCGAATCAAAGAAATTATCTGTTCCAGGGGCACATCTAGTCAAAAAAAATATGGGTGCTCTACAACAGAACCCATTTAAAAGAACACGCAACACCTATCAAGGGTTATTAGCCACATGCCAATCATTATAACAATCCCTATTTGGAAGAAAGCACAAAGGCACGTCGCAGGAAGAGCACTTTACTGGTGTCTTTGCCTGGCACTGTCTGCATCTCAGACGACCTGCAGTGCTGTGTCCACTGATATGCACAGGCATGTGATGTGCAGTGCGTGGAGTGTGTGATGGAGCAGGTCTGCCAGCTGCTGCTGCCAGCTCCTCAACTAGTGTCTCCCTAAAGGCCTTCTGGTGCATGGGTACCTGTCCTTTTCCTTTTGCGATGTTCTTGTACAGAAGGAAGGCATTCACAACTGCGATGTCTATGAAGTGATAAAAAAAGTCTTATACCACTTCTGGGTCTTGTGGATGACTTTATAATAACTAATCAGGGCATCAGATAGGTCCACTCCACCCATGTACCTGTTTGGACATAAAAAACAACAACATTGAGATATTTTATTTCATTTCAAATAGCATAAAAGATTGTTGATTATATAATACATATCGGTTGTACTCCTTCACTGCTGGTGGAATAGAGATGTCCTTCAACACCCAGCGCCCATCTGGATCTCTGACTCTCCGTTGAACTGTGTCCCCCGCATGGGCTGTGTGCAGTGTGGAACACATGAACACGTCCCTTGTGTCTCGCCACTGAACAAAGAGGAGGGAGTCCTTCCGGATCCATCTTATACTCCCACGAGGAGATTTAGAATCCAGAGCATTTATTTGTGTTTTTGGAAACCCAATTCTATTAGTGCGAATGGTTCCGCACGCCCAGATCCTCTTCTGCAGGAGGTCACTGAAAAGAGAGGGACTGGTGTAAAAATTATCCACGAACAACTTGTAGCCTGAACCAAGCAACTGGGTGTCAAGGAGCTCCATCACAGACTCATAACTGAGCCCCTTGCCACTGTTTCCTTGCAGCTTCCCTTCATAAACAAAAAAGTCCCATGTGTACCCATTGTTTGAGTCTGCAAGAACAAAAAGTTTGTATCCCCAGCGAACAGGCTTATTCTTCATGTATTGTTTTAGCCCGATACGAGCTTTTGAGGCAACCATCCTCTCGTCGATGGAAATTTCCTGGCCAGGATGAAAGTTCCTTTTGCAGGCATCCCTCATTTCAGTGTACAGTGGCTTTATTTTGCAGAGGCGATCAAATTGGGGTGTACCTCTTCTCTGCTCGTTAGCAGCATCGTCCACCATGCTACTGAGGTGAAGGGAGCGGCAGATCTGGAGAAACTTTTTTCCTGTCATAACCTTTTTAGGAAATGGCAGGCTGTACAGATTACCCCCTCGCCAGAAATCTGTGATTGAAGGGAGTTTCACAATACCCATGTAAATGACCATGGCAATGAAAGCAAAAATGTCCTGTAAGTTGATGTCAATCCACGGGTTGTAGGGCTTTGAATAGTGTGTTGACCCAAAGTCATTCGTGTTTGTAATTATTGTCTGTAATAGGGTGTTTGAAAAAAAGAGTTGGAAAAACTGGAGAACCGTATAAGTTGCTGTACGAATGAGCTGAGGTCCTGGTGCATTGGTGGGCCTGAAGGTAGGCTGTGGTGGTGTCAGATCTGGAATGTGAACATCATTCCATCCATCTTCAGAAGTGCTGGAAGACATTTCAGCTTGACTGCTGCCAGATCTCCCTCTGCCTTGTCCTCTCCCCCGTGCTCTTCCACGTCCCCTCCCCTGTGCTCTTCCTCGTCCCCTCCCCCGTGCTCTTCCTCTTGGTGTTCTGCTGGCAGAACCTCTCTGTGAAGGTGGAGGATGGGGCTCCTCTCCTGATGAGGTGCTTTCACTCTGACCCTCAGTTTGTTTGCTGGTGAGTGGCTCCCAGACTTCATCAGATTCATTTTCAGAAGATGGTCTGTGATACAAAAAAATAAAGAAATAAGTAATTTGCAAAACATTTACAATGATTCTGTATCCACACGCATATAAACAGAAACACATGCAAAAAACAACCAGGCTTATACCATTCATGAGCACACAAACACACACACACACACCTGTGCCTAAGCCCACACAAACAAACATTACCACACGAGCGCAAACACACACCTGTGCCTAAGCCCACACAAACAATCATTCCTACACGAGCGCAAACACACACCTGTGCCTAAGCCCACACAAACAAACGTACACGAAGCGCAAACACACATCTGTGCCTAAGCCCACACAAACAAACATACACGAGCGCAAACACACATCTGTGCCTAAGCCCACACAAACAAACATACACGAGCGCAAACACACACCTGTGCCTAAGCCCACACAAACAATCATTCCCACACGAGCGCAAACACACACCTGTGCCTAAGCCCACACAAACAAACATACACGAGCGCAAACACACACCTGTGCCTAAGCCCACACAAACAAACATACACGAGCGCAAACACACACCTGTGCCTAAGCCCACACAAACAAACATACACGAGCGCAAACACACACCTGTGCCTAAGCCCACACAAACAAACATACACGAGCGCAAACACACACCTGTGCCTAAGCCCACACAAACAAACATACACAGAGCGCAAACACACATCTGTGCCTAAGCCCACACAAACAAACATACACGAGCGCAAACACACACCTGTGCCTAAGCCCACACAAACAAACATTCCCACACGAGCGCAAACACACACCTGTGCCTAAGCCCACACAAACAATCATTTCCACACGAGTGCAAACACACACCTGTGCCTAAGCCCACACAAACAATCATTCCCACACGAGCGCAAACACACACCTGTGCCTAAGCCCACACAAACAATCATTCCCACACGAGCGCAAACACACACCTGTGCCTAAGCCCACACAAGATCATATATTCCCACACTGAGCGCAAACACACACATGTGCCTAAGCCCACACAAACAATCATTCCCACACGAGCGCACACGACATAAGTTGAGTAGTATGAAGCTGCAGACTCGGAGACCTGCATCTACAGTCCCCTGCACCCAGAGTCCCGCATTCTCAGACCCCTCGTTTTTCGAGACAGCGCCTCCTATCAAATTGTATCGGATAAACATGTGAAGAACTTAAGCCAAAACGTGAGTAGGCTATCTTCAATTTTATTTAGCGAATCGTAGTAGCCTACTTGTTTGATTTACTTAATAAAACTAATTTAGCTCAATCGATACAACATATGAATAGTCCATTTAATATTTGTAAAGATAGTTTGTAACAAGATTTGAGCCGTTAATTTATGTTTTTTGCCCTCTTCCCCCGAAAATATTTTGATAGCTATAGCTGTAGGCTATTCCAGGGTAGCCTACACCATACATTGATGGAGTTGCCCCTGCCGAACCAGCAACATATCATTTTATGATTATGCAAAGCGACTTATAAATGAGTTTTTTTTTAATGCAACTGAAGACGAAAAGTAAAGTCACGAACAAATTTTTTCTTTACAGCAAGATGTTTAGGTGATCATTAAATAAAGTACAGAATTGTTTATTATTGGAGTTTTGTCTATTCTGATTTGTTTTGCTTCACATTCAAAATATAAAAAAAAAACAGATTTTGTAATGTTAGCATGGTAATGTTAATTAGACCATTATAGGTTGAAATGAAAGAAAAATTGGAATTTGAATAAAAAAAAACATTGTAGCAATCTAATATCACATACTATTTTTCAGAAGATAGTTCAATCTGTAATTGTATCCCTTCCATCGAGTAACAATGAGTTTTTGTTGGCACATGCATTAAGCAGAGAACGCAAATATTTATTGGATCATTTATTTGGAGACTGTAATATTGCATATTGTTTTTAATTGCATTTGGATAAGCGTGCGCTGTACACTGTGTGCGGGTGTTATACGATCTTTCCGAACAGCAGGAGGCGCTGTGTTCGAAAACGAGGGGTCTGAGAATGCGGGACTCTCGGTGGGGACTGTAGATGCAGGCTCCGAGTCTGCAGCTTCATAATATTGCATAAGTTAGCAGATACATGTCCAAACACACTTGACCTAACACATCAAACACACGACATAAGCTGACAAGTACACCTAAATAAAACATCCCTCAATGGTGTAGTAAAATATGTTTTTACAATATAAAAAGACTCTTACTTGTCAAGAGTGATGTCTCCACCGTCCAAAAACATGTCCTCGTGCATCCAAGTCAATGGACGAAAACATCGCTCTCTTCCTCAGAAATAGCATCCTCCGACCATCACTATCACGGCAAGTACACTGTTCTATTACTTCATCTAGTAAGAAGTGTGTTTTTCCAGTTCTCTTAGCCATTTTCACCTGAAAACACTCGTTACCTTCTTTCACTCTGTAAATTGCTTCAATGCTACCTTTACGCACGGGCGCATGAATCGCTATGGTGCTTTTGCGCACGAACTTCACGCATGACCAGATGAATCGTCCCACTGAAATTGCATATTATTATTTACAGAAATTCATTGGCTATCAGAAAGGACCGTCATTTCCATCATCCATTGCAACTGGATCGATTTACTGTCAATCAAAGAGAGGGCGTGCCATTCTTCATCATAGGCGCTCTTTGGCTATTGACACCTTATGACACCCAGATCATTGCCCGATTGGCTCAAATGACCTGTCTATCAAAAGTTCACGGGTCAGCGGCCATTTTGAAATCACATTTTTCTTCATGTTTACATGTCAAATGAACCTAGACCATAGAATGCATTGAAGTGTTGATAGCTCTTTTGGCTAGCGTGAAATGCTACTACTACATTCCGTGGATGTTTATTGTTATATAAATGTGTTATGGACTAAATACTTCGCTGAATTGGATTGTATGGACCCTTGACAGTGTTACCAAACCATTTCTGTTGGAATGTAATGGATAAGTGGGCGAACAGAAGGCTTTTAGGTGAGTTTTTTCCAGTTTGTATTAGTTTGTTTGGCTGTTGGTGGTCTGACAAAGGCACCGATTGTAACCGCTGTGTTGATTGTATCCTACAATGGTTTACATCGTTCGAATCACAAGAACCTAAGCTTTACAGAGATATGCAATATGTATTATAATTTTTTTTTATTATTATTATTATTTTTTAAATATATCCTATAAACTGCCCAATGGGTCGCTGGGCGGGACGTCGGAATTCAAAAAGGTTAAACAAATAGAAAAAAAGGGTAAAAAAAACACCACAAAGTCTCATTTAAAAATAAGCACCCTGAAATGTAAGTAAGAGCACCCTCATTTGATACTGTAAGAATGTAATATAATTAGCAAAACAGATTTGGCAAAGACTCGTTTTTCAGTTTGCACCCTGGAGAATGTGGAATGTTTCTACAATGTGGAATGTTAGAGATCACTTCCGGGGCTTTCCGGCCCGCAGATAGATCATCTCGCCCTCAGAGTACTTGGACGTGACTGTGATTACAAGAGGTAAAAACGACGTACATACTGTTCGTTTATTAGCGAAACAGATTTGGCAAACACTCGTTTTTCAGTTTGCACCCTGGAGAATGTGGAATGTTTCTACAATGTGGAATGTTAGAGATCACTTCCGGGGCTTTCCAGCGCGCTTTTTTTTTCTATTAATATTGAAGGCTATATGCTTAATATGTAGCTCTGTTTGACACATTTTGTCCCTGCTCCATGTCTTAATCGGCTTAAGAGGTCAGTGCCCTAAAAATGTTAAAGACCTCTTCTATTCCAAGAATGTTTTGTTTTTGCATTTTGCCATGTCAGACTGGCTTCTCTCGCTGTCTCTCATCCCCCCCCCCCTCTCTCTCTCCTTCTCCCCTCTCTCTCCCTCTCTTAAGTTTACAGCATTAATATTTCTGTAATTGCAATTCCTCCATGAATGTCATCTCAAATCAGCTTCTGTGCTTCCAGGGTATATACGAAAATACAGATCAAAAACTAGATGAACTTTCAAATTATAACCTCAAAGTTAGCCTCTTGTGTTTCATAGTATGTTTTCATTAACAAAAGCTACACACATAATGCAGAATCATATTGTTTAAATATAAGCCCATTTTCATGTCTAATGCCAACACCACCAACCATATTTTTCCTATAATTCTGATAACCGATACAGAGATAACATTTCTGGTAAATTATATCTGGTGTTATGTTTAACTTCTCAACCCCAGCAACCAGTATTATCAGGTGAGAAAATCAGGTCTAGCTCATAGCTTGTGTGACATAGACTAAGGCCCCAAGAGGAAAGAGAGGGGGTGTGAGGAAATAAGTCAGACTTTGACTTCGAGCAAGATTTAGAGTCATGCAGCATCTATAAGTGTCCTTGAGTGAGCAACTTATGGGAAATCTGTGATAATACAATTTACATATTACTATTTTAATGATTTGCCAAATTCATCATCTTACTTAGAGGGTCACTGCTTGAGAAGTGTGGCTATATGTAGGCCTTTAAAGACTTAATTTGTTGCCATTGTAATTTTCACATAAAATGTCACCATCTCAGGTTAGTGAAAGGAGATTATATATATATATATATATATATATATATATATATATATATATATATATATATATATATATATATATATATATATATATATATATATATATATATATATATATATATATATATTAATGTATGAATGAAACCTGAGGACAGGGCATTATCTTACCTTTACAGCCAATAAGGCTACAGTTCCAAGCCTGAGTAGTGAGCACTGATGGATAAGAACAGATATTGGTTTAGTGTACTTTTGTGAGGTACAACTTGTTAAAAGCACCAAGAGATTGAGGAGGGACAGATAATGTGCAAGAGCACTGATAAAAAAAAACACAAAAACAAAAAAAAAATCGTTTAATGAGCACTATCTGAAGGGACACCCATTGTCCTCTAAGAAGCTGCTTTCATTCTACAGGAAGCAGTCAGTTGTCTTTTCCCTTGATAAGTGTGTCCATACTAGCAAATAAACTCTATGCTAATAAAAGGAATTTGAACACACACTTCATTGTAGACATATTTTAAGGTTTTCATACTTTTGTCTTATATAATATTGCAAAATCAATCTTGTTTAAAATTTTTTTTCTTACATTTTTTTTTCACCCTGTCACAGATTCAGCAACACCTTCAGTCCAAGATCCTTCTACTCCTTCCCACTCGTTCCCTGTCACCTCTAATTCTGATTCTATAGACACACAGACCTGCCAATCTGTATGCATTTTTGTGGTAAAGATAGTCTTAGCTGGGCTAGGCAGGCAGCAAGAAAAAGGAAAAAACTCTGAAGCTCTCACAAAGGTGATTTAATTTTAGGAAGGGCATGCTCTAAACAGTGTAATGTAGTTCAAAAAAAAAAAAATCAAACAAAAGTAAAGAAAAATAAAAACAAAACAAAATAAAATAAATATTTACATGGGAAAAATCAAACACATTGGCTACAGGCCCAACAGTCACCGTTTGTTCTCTATCTCCCCTTTTGTCCAAACAATCAGACCCTTTATAGTTGAGGCTCCTCCCCTCAAATTCAAATGTACCAATGGCAAGGCTATTATACAATGGCTCAAATACAATCTACATAAGATCATATTTAACATCAACATTCAAACATTTAATATCAGCATCTTCTTTTTTTAAGCTCTATTTTCATCATGAAAACCACCGAGAATCTTAAAAGACATGCATTCAATGTAAGAACATTTAACATTTTCGATGCTTGAACTCCTCCTCCTTTAGATGGTATAAATCAGGCTTCCTGTTCGCGAGCCCCTCCTTTTAGGAAGTTCCAGGAAGAAGGTAAGACAAAGAAATTCACATTAACAAACAAATCATTATTTGTATACTTTACATTAACCTTTTTTTTTCTTTTACAGACACAAAAGGCAAAGACCATCATACAATGAATCACAATGAAATGTGCACCTTTCATTTGAGACATGTGTAAGACAAACAACAAATAAATTATCTTAACACAAAACCCATTGTTTGGTTCTTTGAGTTAGAAATTACATACCTCACTTTATCACAATTTTACTATAGGGATCTTCAGCCGTGACGTCACGACGCTGTTGCATGTGCTCTGGTTGGCAGAAAAGTAATGGCCGTATGCCGCACAGTATTATAAAGTCATAATTTAACCCAAAGATTGGGTACTGTACAGTCAGTGTATCATCTGTGTACACACCCATATAGATTAAGGGCAAATTATTGTATTTTCTTTGATACATTTTTACGTATATGTTGATCAATGTTATAAATCAGAGGTAAGATCATTTTGATTCAAAATATAGCCCATGGACAAATTGCACCTCTATTTTACTCTAGTTGTAACAAATTTACCAGTTATCCAGTTAACACAAGTAATATTCGTAATTATGACTTATATGCATCTAAAGATTTTGTACGCCTTCATTGACTCTCTGATAAGCATAGATGGCGTGTCGATGAGATACAGGTAGATGTCGCCGAATGTCAAATCTGGCCATGTGTTAGGACTTTTGTTCCAATTCTCACTCAGGTGATATGGATCAGGCATAGAACATGAACCCTGGTTATATAAAAGCTTTACCTTATATCTCCTTTTAGCTTTTTCTTACAAAGAATTATAATTTTGCTGACAGAACACATAGACTGCTGCGTATGTTTTGGTTCTTTTTGCCAACCAGTTCGCGCCCACGCCCATTTCCGTGACGTCACATATGACGCTGACGAACATCCCTATAGTAAAAAACAACTCAAAGTATGCTGGTACGATTTGTCTCTCAACCACACAAAAACCTAGTGATGCTTCTGTGCATGCGCAGTCCTCATATCAAGCAACAGCAAAAGAAGAGGAGTTTGACCAATCATAGCG
This sequence comes from Hybognathus amarus, assembly GCA_030378365.1. NCBI lineage: Eukaryota > Metazoa > Chordata > Actinopteri > Cypriniformes > Leuciscidae > Hybognathus > Hybognathus amarus. Next base: position 194,099 of record JAQIUQ010000068.1, read on the forward strand.
CTGGGTCCAGGGGTGGGACAAAGTCATTGTTATGCAAGTCAAGAAAGTATCAAGTCATTGCCCTCGAGTCCCAAATCAAAGATTTGTCCTAGAGTAAGTCCTGAGTCGAAGTCAAAAGACAGCTTAGGGACAGCGCCTGAAGAAGCCGGCCATTTCGCCACCTTCAGCCATCTGTGCGAGCTACACTAGAGTTCTCAATGGGTCAGAATGAATAGACGCCGGAACGGCAAAAGATTGTAGAGTCGTGTCCAAGTCTGACCATGGGCCGAGTTCGGGCAGATAATTCATGTTGATGTGTCGGGTTACATCAGGTCCGGGCTTTAAAAGCCACGGGCCAGGTCGGTAATAATTTTCAGGCCCGTTGAGAAACCCTAAGCTACACTATCTGACGACGTATCCTTTTTTCTTGCAAACCTCAATCTAAAAGAGCATCGAGCGTCTTTTTCAAGATGCCTCACATTTCCTGAGGCAGAGCCCTCTCAGCGATGGAGACCACCACGTTATCTGCGCTCTCTGCCTGGGTCAGAAATACACAGCTCTCGCCTTCTCATCTGGGGGTTGCGAGCTCTGCGAAGCGCTTCCGATGTCAACCATTTGGGATCGACTGGAAGTGTTCAACGCTCACACTCCGTCCTTTGCAGGGACGTGCAAAAAGAAGCGCCGTTTCAGTGGCCACTGTGACGTGCTCGCCCGACTCCCTCCCTCGAGCCTCGCTCTCACCTTCTCCACCTCCCCTCACAGACGCGCAGCTGCCACCCACGAGCCACACTGACGACTTTTCTGATGACGAGGCCGAAGGAAACGCCACAAGGGACTGCTGTTCTATCCTGGCATCGAACAGCGAGGAGTGGTCGGGTTCTCGTCACTCCTCCTCCATCCAGGAATCCGGCCGGCCCCGGTCTGGAGTGAACACTGGAGGAATGCGCCTCGACGGCTGCTTTCTTCAGTGTCACCACTGTCAAGCTCCCACAGCCAGGGCTGTCCTGTTTCTGCCTGAACTCCACACAGAACTGGCTAAATCAGGGAATGCACATTTCTCCACAAAGCTTCAATCCCACTTCTCCCTGTCACTCTCCCAAGTGGATGGTGCTGCCGAGAGGGGATACACTGCCATTCCCACTGTGGAGGAGGCGGTCACAGTGCACTTTTGTCCACCCCCCCACGAGATGGCGCTCAAGGATTTCCTTCCCGTCAAAAGCCTACAGAGCCACATCCGCCCTTGTCGGCCACGCATACACAACCACCGGACAGGCCACTTCTGCTCTGCATTCGATGGCTATGCTTCAGATTCTAAAGGCCAACCTCCTCCATGAATGGGTTGAGAAGGGCCAAGATCCAGCTGCCATCACTGACTTCACTGATCTCTCACTCCGCACTACCAAGATCGCAGCTCAAGCCATTGGAAGGTCTATGGCTGTGTTAACCACCACAGAGAGGCACCTCTGGTTGACGCTTGCTGATATGATGGAATCTGAGCATGCCACCTTCTTCAACGCGCCCGAGCATACAAAGCCCTCCTAGCGACAGTAGAAGGACGAAGAGGCGGTTGAGTCCTGCTGCGGCTGGACCATCATCAAAGCTCATTTCCCTGTCAGTCCCCTTCAAACTACTGCAGTGGTTCATTTAGCAGCTAACGAGCCAGTAACACAATCCTCTCTCCTGCACACAAACGCCGTTTTCACAGCGACCCAGTGAAATCGAAACAAAATAGTATAATATCTGGTTACCCGCCTCACGCCAATGGTGTTTTAAGTGTAGAGATAGTGCCCACACCCCAGTGTTCACCCCTACACACAAGCAAAACACTTTCTGTGTCATTCACAGAGCCCACTCTCATAAAGCAGGCGAGAGCTGCTTGAGTGTTGAATGCAAGAAAGGTGTCCACAGGTCTGTGCCCACTCTCTGTCCGCTATGATACAAGGCCTCTAAAGACTCATAGCAGTCAGGTTATGAATGTAAGTGACGTGCCCGTCCACGAGCACTCAATGCTTACTAACAAGTGCCGCCTGTGCATTTAAGAGTTCTCACAAAACGCAGGAGAATAATAAAATGCTCCCCATCCAAAGCGATCGGGGCGACAAATTTATATGTAAGTCTTGTGTCCGCGCAAAGGCACTCACACTTACTAATAGACACATTGCCCAAGGCTCTGCTCGCACATCACAAAGTGGTAAAAGTGTGCTCCCCATTCAAAGCAATCAGAACGTCACATATGTTTCAGCCTGTCACGGCTGTCAGCGAGCTGCTGCTTTCAAGCACCATGCCCTCTCCTCCGGTTCATGCTGACTATCAGAACCCGGAGACTATTCGCCCCCTAGCTACACATATAAAAGCATGGGAAGCCATCCCAGGGGTTTCAGAATGGGTGCTGAGCACAATAAGGCAGGGCTATTCACTACAGTTCACTCGCCGTCCTCTGTGCTATCAAACGCGGTTTGCGACAACTGTAAATGCGGAAACAGCACATCTACTCCACACAGAAATAGCGAAGCTGCTGAGCAAATGGGCCATTGAATTGGTACCGCCTTCTCTGAGCCGAGTCAGGCTTTTACAGCCATTATTTTCTCTTACCCGAAGAAGGACGGAGCCCTCAGACCCTTCTTAGATCTGAGATGTTAAAAGAAGTGAAAAAAAAAATGATTATGAAAAGACCGTTCAAAATGACCAGGAAACAACCAGGAAAATCCTTGCATACGTTCGCCTGAGGGAACTGGTCTATTTCTCTCGATCTGAAAGATGCCTCTTTCCAGATTCAGCTCATACAGCTCATGCACCTGTTTCAACGCTGGCTGTATGCTAGAGCATCTCGTTGAGTTTGGGTCTTTGGCTGCGAACGAATCAGAGTGACTCAGACCTGCATTATGGCACTGCAGCCCTGGTTAGCGGCCGACTGGTATCAGCAGGGAGTGATGATGTGAGGTGTCTCATATCGAAAGGTCATCTCGACAGATGCTTCCAACTAAGGTTTTGGTGTTCTCTTCGAGGGCAGACCCAGGAGAAGCTCCTTCACATAAACTGTCTGGAAATGATAGCGGTCGAAGACCCACCGAAGTGCTTCCTCCAGTTCATACAGGACCATGTTCTAGTCCATTCAGACAATATGTCAGACAACATGTCCTACGTGAACCGTCAGGGTGGTGTCAGATCCAAGAAACTCTGTGATCTGACAGAGTGCCTCCTCACATGGTCTCAGCATCACCTGCGCTCGCTGAGAGCTGTGCATGTGCCAGGCCACCTGAGCGACGGCCCAGACAAAATATCCAGGGACAACGTTCCCCCAGGAGGATGGTCCTTGTCCCCCTAAACAGTCCAGAAATTATGGTGCCTGTTCGGCAAAGCAGAAGTCAATCTATTTCAGTCAAAAGACAACACTCACTACCCCGATGTTCTTTTCAAAGAATGAGGACACACTGGCCCAAATCTGGCCCAGCCACCCGCTGTATGCCTTCCCTCCGATCTTTCTGTTACCACAGGTAATCAAGAGGATCACGGAAACGTGCCACTCGGTGCTCCTTAAAGCCCCACGTTGGGAGAATCAGACTGGGTTCCCGGGTTGACGCGGAGCTGTCACAAACAGCCCCGTGGCCCATTCCGGTAAGAACAGATCTCCTCTCTCAAGCTCGCTCTCGATGGCATCCCCATTCAGAGCACTGGTCTCTGCATGCATGGTTTATCAACAGGTACCTGTTGCCCTGCTAGATAGAGTGATGAACACGATTACGCAGTCTGAGAGCTCCCTCTACCAGAAAGCTTTATGCGTCTAATTCCCTTTGAACCACTAGATTCCGTGGAGCTAAAGTACCTGTCACTCAAAACCGCTTTTCTGACCACTCTGTCATCATTTAAACGTGTAGGGGGACTTACACATGCTGTCCCTCAGCGATGCGTGTATCTAAGTTCGGGCCAAATGACTAGAATGTCATCCTCAAACCTAGAGACGGATATGTTCCTAAAATGATTGGCACTCCTTTCATAGCACAGGTAATTTCTCTATCGGTTGTGCCATCATCCATATATATATATATGCCAAATATATATATCTACATAGATTTTAGTCTGGCACCAATTTAACCTCCTCCACTCTTATCGCCCGTGGATGGGCGACAGAGCTACGTCATTATATTTAAACTCAATTTTTTGTGTTTCTGGAGATGCTATCACCCCATATTCAGTGTCATTTTAAATCTTAAAATCTCATATTTACACAGAATATAATTATATTTATGTATATGGAAAAAATAATGAATATATAAAGCTTTAAAAAACAATCGTCACAAAATCTCTCCTCCCCAAAATGTCAATGCAGAAATGTAAATATTAATATACATGTCTTATGCATCTCACAAAACAGAAAAATCCTATATCAAAAGAAAGCTCTCATTCTCAGAAATGTGACTGTGTAGTTTGTTTTATTGTTTTAACATCACAGTTCAAATTATCTGAGCTAACATAGCTCACATTATCAACAGAATCGGGCAGTAAAATATGATTTCTGTGAAAAAACAAAGACAAACGTCTCATTTCTACGTCGATTACATGTGCACTAAGCTAAAATCGGCCACAAACGCTATATCATCTTTTACCTTAGGTTGTTTTATTTCAAATTAGCCCATTTGTACTTCTCTGTGAGCTCATCTTGGTAAATAATCCAATGTTATGTCGCGGGTGTCCAGAAAACAAAACGTGCTCGACGGGAGAAACGCGCGACTCTACATGCGATCTACATATCATCGTCAAACCATGCAAGCGTCCTTTAGTAATGACGATGGTATATATATCAGGCACGTGTTCAAAGCTGAGGGTGTCAGCTTTCCAGTCACATGTCAATCATGTGTCTGGTTTAGTCATCATGTGATTCACGACGTTGTTGATGATAGGTGACCCAGATAGCACATGTACGTCTGGCCGATGTTGGCCCGATGTACAAAGTTCCATCGCCACGATGTCGCTCAGAGAGCGTTTGCTAATCGGCACAATGTCGCTGCAACGTCGGCATATGATCGCAAATGATCTTCGGCCGATGTTTGAACGACGCAAAGCTGTAAATGCCGGCCGCTCTGCACGGGCTTTATAGGACCTTTATTTACAGGTCGAACCTTTCTGGCTACTCCTTTGCGCTGCTTTCATTGAAGCACACACGTAACACACACACACACACACACATCATTTGCACTTAGAGCGGAGATCGCGCTGCACACTCAGGATCAAACTCGCTGCCCCGCGACTTTCATTAATAAAATAGCATCGATACTGAACAGAACTTTCATCCCTCAAAACGGCCATATTCAAGAAGAAAAAAGTCGAGTAGTTTGCATCACTGGATATAACTGTCAAGCATTTATCATTTCTATCGTAAAACAGTTAGTAAAACAGCTAATATTAAATGATTTGCAACTTTCATCTCACCTCACAGTGCTCGCACTATTTCAATAGGCTTGTTCGACTTCATGCAGCTCTGCGCAGACCGATCGGCGGCTGACTTGAAACAGTGCATGCCGGTTGAGAAATTTTGTCCGACTTGATGCAGCGCTGACTCCACGTGACTGTGATGTATGCTATCAAAGTACCGCGAGAGCGATACAAGAGTAGCCGGAGGACTCAGTCAGCGCAGCTTCTCAAGAGCGACTGCACCGGGCTGCACAAGCTCTGATGATGACACAGCTGTTTCACGATTTGCTGGATTTACCGCATGACAACGATCATGTGCGTTTCGTGTTTATTCTCACACATTTTGCTCCACTAAAGCTCACAAATCAGTTTTTTTATAACAGTAAACAGTCGCGATGTTATATTGTGTCATGTTTATCAGATTTATCAAAATAAAACTGATTAAAAAACGTTGACTCCATGTCATTGATTATAGGCTTATTTTGAACTTTGTTCAAAATGAAATAAAGAATGAATGAAAATGTGAATGAAAATGAATGAATTGAATGAAATGTGTCTTAAATATCTGTTTATTTGGCAAATGTTGCATTTATTTCACTTAAGCTGTGGTAAAGCATGATGCAAACACCACGTGAGCGGTCACTACGGGAACCAGAAATTGTCCGACTTCACGTCTCCGTTTGCAGCTCCTCCCCGCCTGCACGCGGCTACTCTCGCCGATCGGTTGCATCCAGCCGCAGCCGATGTCGAACACACCTAACGTTAAACTGATGTGATGGAATAACGTGCTCTGCTTCTGTGAAAAGGAAACCCCGCCTACTTTGATTTTATTGGCTATCTGAAGATAGACCAGCCTAAAGTGTAACTTTTAAAACCTTTTTGTCATCCTAAAAACAAAGCAGAGCAAAAAATTCCAACATTTGGGGAACAATTTGGCTATTTCTAATTATTGACATAATTGTTATTATAATTATTGACATTATAGAACTTCATCTTACATCCCCCAATCCAACCCCACCCAAGAGGACATCTCCAACAACAGCGCTTGCTGATTATCAAGGGATTTTAACATCTAGTCCTAGTAAGCATACATACTCCCCCTCAATGTCTATGGTGATATAAAGCACTGGGGCTACTTGACCATCTAATATGAAAAAAGTAGGCTATACTGACATTGAAAAATATCTTCTTAATTTTGTGTGTAATTGTCTCTATAATGAACAGACAAAATTCAAGTTAAGATAGTTTAATGACACCAGAAAAAACTCCAGAAGAAAAGGGATAGAGAGGAACAGCAACGATGTAGACCCATAGTAGAGACGGATTCTTCCTGGCAGCCTGTAACAGAGTGAAAAACAGTGGGGAAAAGCAGTTAGGTCTTTCCTTTAAGAAACAAATGCATCAATGCATACATTTTAACTGTTTCCTTTAGCCAGATCATGAGCTTTAGTCTGATATTTGCATCGTAAGCTGTAGAGTGGTATATGCAGCACTGCTCGCCCCGGTCATCTGTGAGCCGTGAGCTGAACAAGAGTCATAGTTTTCATCATTTAAGCAATTCTGATTATCGAATCCGGTTCGTATAGATTCTTGTTTTGTAGAGAAAAAAAGTGCAAAAACTTTTTATTTCTTTTTAGAATTAATATTTCTACCTTTTATTCTTGCCAATTTTAAGCAATAACCAATAAAATGGCTCAAGTAAAAGGAGTCTCTTCAACTAAACATTGTGTTGATTACATTATTACTCCAGCAAAAATAGCAAAAGTTAGATTTTTTTTCATTTAATCATTTATTCAAGAAAAAAAAAAAAGATTTTAAACCAAATAGAGTCTCAGTTTATCCTGAATTAGGGGCCATTCACATATCACGTCAAAAAATGCGTGGAAAGCCCGCGCGGCTGTAGGCTACAGCTATGACCAGGGCTGCGTTCAGCCCGGACAAAACGTTGCACAACGTTTTTTAAACAGAAACGGTGATGCGTTGAACACATTGTTCTGATGATGCAAGAGTTGCAACTATGGCAGCTGAGAAAGGCCATTCTTTGTGAAGAATTTTCGGAGCCTGATGAAGTCGGTATAAATATGTGTTTAATACTACAAAATATGCCCGATGTTACAGTTACTGCACTTGCTGCCCAGAACACAAGAGAACATCCCAATCGAGTGAAGGGATTTGTGGAAACTGAAAGCACACATCTTACCTTTTTCAGAATAAAACACAATAATCTATTTAGCCTTACACACTAACTTTATTTGTATTTCATACTGTTTTAATACCCTATTTTCTTTCTCATTTTTAGGAAAAGCAATTAATTACCATTGTTACCAAATGTCACACACTTGCAACGAAGCTAAACATATAAACAACTACATAATTATGTTGATATCCTATATTTTTACAATAAAACTTACGACAAACATATCTTCTAATATGATATCCCGTTGTTGCGTATAGGCTACCGAGCTGCATTGAACACATTTGTAAATTACTTTCCTTAAACCCATTGTGCGAGTTCACTTTAAAACCACGTGCAACATATCTCAAACCCTGTTGCACACGGTGCACACCGTTTCCAGGAAACATGACGTTCAACCCGGAAACCGTAGCAAAACGTTGCGCACCGTTTTGAACTTGAACGTGCCCCAGCTGTCTGGTGTGGTGAAGTGTTGAGTCCCAACTTAGGACCCCAGTACAGCCTGATCTAAAGCCGTTCTCGCGATTCTTAATGCAATCAATCAAACTTTAATTCATGTAATAATCTTTTATTTTTATCCTGATTATTTATATAGTTAAAGTGAAAGAAATAACATGTTTAGGTATGTTTTGCAACATTCTTATTAGGCAATTTCACAATCTATATCTTCGGTTATATACTAGTATATAAAACATATAAGTTAAAATATATTAATGGTCATTATAACATAGTTCAAAAGACTTATAAAGTGTAACCTAATAAAGTGATATCTGATTTGTAACCAGGCACTAAAGCGATTTACCTATAAAAAGTGCTTTGGAACCAATCGGATTGCTTGGCAATGTCACTGACGATGACTGTGTGATTTCTGCAAGGTACCTACTCACACTGAACGAGTAAATCGCATGCGATATAAAGCCAAAGTTCAGGATTTATATGCTCACACAATATGGTCCGATCATCGAGCTGCGACTTCACTGCTCACACTATACGTGTGAAATATCTGTGATAGACCCTTGGATTGAGCCTATAGATGATATCATGTATCCAGAGATATTGTCAAAACAAGCATCAGCTATCAATATCAAGATGATATAGCATTTCCAATTTATTTTTTAAATTATTAGTATTACTGTATTATCATTATTAGGGGAGGACTAGGCTAATTTTAATATTAAATTAATCTGCTATTATAATTAATTTGCCACACAATAATTTCCCAGCACACAAAGCTGAAAATCATGAGTCGCACTGGGTCAGAATTCGGCTCAAAATCGGATCGAAAATCACAGTGTATGCCCCCCATAAACTGGGACCCATCACTTCAGTGGGACTCAACACATCACCACACCGGCCGAGCTTTCCATAGCCAACGGTTGGTTTTTGTTGCATGATCTGCGGTGCGCTTGCGGCATTCTGAAAAGTTGAGATATTTTAATTTCATCATGGCATAGGCGCTGCTGGAAAAACGAGCGCACCACACCGTGTGTTCAGCAATTCATCGAATTACAGGAATTAGTAATTTACACCAATAATGTGATGCGGCTGCTGAACAATCTGGTGAGTTTTGGAGGCGGAGCATTGAAGATAGGGGTTTGATATTCCAAATATTAACAATTCCAACAGCGTTTTTGAAATATTGCTTACCCCACCTTATGTTCATCTATAGTTGCTGTCTCCTGAAGTCTTCACAAGTGAGACTGGATCCAAACTGGAGCTACCGTAATCTCTAGTAAACTTGCTGAGCATCCTGAGATAGAAACAGAGAAGCAACAGGAGAAAGATTAGCATAGCTGCAGTTCATATTATTTCAGACAAAAGATGATCATGTGAACTTTTTACCATGTCATCACATTAACTGTAGAACAGTATTATGAGATTGTTAATTGAATGCTTGGCTAAAGAGATGTGTCTTTAATCTAGATTTGAACTGGGAGAGTGTGTCTGAGCCCCCAAAATTATCAGGAAGGTTATTATGAAGGTAAAAGAGTAGCAAAACTCAAGAGCATAAAGATGTGAATTTGAGAACTTGTACAATAAATATTCGTACTTGTATGCTAAAATGAGCACTTCTCCGATGTGAAAACCTGTAAAATACAAATCTTAAGTCTAATTTAGAGATTTGGACTTGCAGATGATGTTGCAAAACACTTGTCCTGGGGGACTAACGTGACTTAACGTGACTCAACGTATAGACAGTGATATTAAAAGAAATAAATGATAACTCCAAAAACAACAATTAATAGTAGCCTTCTATGTACAGTTAAGCGTTGTCCTCCTATAGAAAATTGGTAGAAAACTCATAACTAGCTTAACGCATCAAGACCAAATTTAAAAAAAAAAACAAATAAAAAAAAGAACATGAGCCCAGAATCCCCTCCCAAAAAAGCAAATTTGTGTGCAGGGTGTCACTTAAAGGAGTGAGTTTCCCGAAACCTTCTTAATGCTATGTCGTTCTTAAAGGTCCCGTATTATGTCCCTTTTCACAAGATGTAAAATAAGTCTCTGATGTCCCCAGAATGTGTATGTGAAGTTTCAGCTCAAAATACCCGAAAGATCATTTTTTACAGCATGTTTAAATTGTCATTTTTGGGGGCTCAGAAAAACACGCTGTTTTTACGGAATGATGATAATATCAGAAACTCATAGTAACGGTGTTCATTTTGGACAATAATGCCTACAGAGTCAGAGTGCTGTATAGAGATGGAACAGGTATAGTTTAGTAGTTTAATTACGGTTATTATAACGTATTTGTCATCTGCTTGTATGTATCCATTATTTATTAATAGCCTACAAGTCTGCTGTTTTGGACCAGGTCCGAATGATGATCAAACATATACTGATGAGTTTAATAAAGTTTATTGTACATCACACAAAAGATGAAGCGTCAGTTTTACTTCAGAAAATCACGGTAAGAGCTGAGTAAACACAGTAAGTTATAAGAAGTGCGCAAGTTGAGGGAGTTGAGGGAGCATTCCTGTGGGCGGACGTTAGTCAAAAACTGTTCTACTGACGTCATTAAAGAAGGAAGTAGAGGGATGTAGTTTGATGTAGGCTACTTCTGTTAAATAAAATATCTCGCTTGGCATTGTACTTTGAGCTTTATAATTTTACAGATATTATTTATACTCTAACAACAACATTACACACTGACTAAAGTTTGAAACATGGGATCACGAAGAACGGGACCTTTAAAGGTATGGTTCACCCAAAAATGAAAATTAAGTCATTAATTACCAACCCCGTGAGACCTTCGTTCATCTTCGGAACACAAATGAAGATATTTTTGATTAAATTTGAGATGTGGATCTACATAGGCTACATAGGCTCCCTAAAGGATTGAAACTTGACGGCCCAGACAGTCAATGAATTCTTCCTTGTAGGCCTGAGACGAGAGTTCAAGAGATTTCCACGACGCATGCGTTCAAATCTCTTGAACTCTCGTCTCAGGCCTTCAAGGAAGAAAAGGAATAGTCGAATAAAGTCGTTATTTTTGTTTGTTTTTTCGCACAAAAAGTATTCTCGTCGCTTGATAAACTTATCCTTGAGCCACTGTAGTCACATGGAATATTTAAACATTTTCTGAGGCCGTCAAGTTTCATTCCCTTAGGCAGCCTATGCGGTAGTGATACAGCTCTTAAATTTAATCAAAAATATCTTAATTTGTGTTCTGAAGATGAACAAAGGTCTTACAGGGTTGGTACAGCATGGGGGTGAGTAATTAATGACTTAATTTTCATTTTTTCGGTGAACTAACCCTTTAATAGTCTATTTGACTAATGATTATGAAATGATTATGGAATGATTGGGGTGGGAGAGTTTGCTCAAACTATGGCAGCGATACAGCGAATAGTTGATCTAAAAGACAGCTCCGTCTGCGGAGCGCTATCCGAAAAATACATACTATGGTAGTCAATGGGGAATGAGATCTGTTTGATTAAAACATTCTTCCAAATACCTTCCTTTGTGTTCAGCAGAACAAATAAACAGATAGAGGTTTGGAACAACATGAGGGTGAGTAAATACTGACAGAATTTTCATTTTTGGGTGAACTAACCCTTTAAGCGTCTCGCTCAGGGACACATTGGTGTCTCACAGTGGATTAGAACCCGGGTCTCTCACACCAAAGGCATGTGTCTTATCCACTGCGCCATCATCACCCACAGAAAATGAACTATGAACTAACGAGTCTGCATTTTTATATTTCAATACTATACATTCTTAAAAATGAAAACCTCCTAAACATGTCTAATTATTATCAATGTTGAAAACAGTTGTGCCGATTAATGTTTTTTTTGTGTGTGTGTGTAAACCATTGTAACAATTTAAACCATTTATTTTTTCCCTCCAGGATTCATTGTTAAATAGACCCTAAACATATAAACGGTAGTTAACACTACTGTTCAAAAGTTAGGGGTCAATAAGATTAAAGCAACACCATGGAACTTTTCCTCTGTGGTCACCCTACAGGTTGGAAGCAGAATTGTCCATTACCACTGTCATAAATAATTTAGCCTACTTCAGCCTACTGTCGCACGCTCGCTGTTTATCCAGCACCGGCTTTGGAATAGACAATGGCAGACATACCAACCTGCAATAGTCATTTCAGGGAGGTATATCCTGGTGACTGGATTGTTGACAGAGGAGTTGACTAGCTTTCGTGAGGCACACTCGCAAGGTTTCTCCCTCTCTCCCTCTGTGATGTGCGCGCGCTATGTATGTTATGCGCGCAGTATATTCTGTCTCGCATGCGCGCTCTCAGATTCCGGGAGATTTTAAGTAATTTGCGGGCATCGGGAGACGCTATCAATATGCGGGAAACTCCTGGGAGACTTAGGATGTCTGCAATGGCCACAGACATTTTGAGGAAGAGGTGGGGGAAGTGATGTAAGCCATAAAGCAGTCGAATTTTGTAGATCTTTTTGTGCTCCGGTTCCTACCCGACCTCAAAGTTACATAGTGCAAGTAAAAGCGATACAGGCCACATTCAGGCTATGGCAGACATGTCATTCAACCTATTTTAAGTCGATGTACCATCACAAGGGTTTTGGAAATATATTATAAAGATTGAAAAGTCAATTAGTGTTGCTTTAAAAAAGAAAAAAAAACTCATATTTTTATTCAGCAAGGATGCAATAAACTGACAAAAAGAGAGAGTAAGGATTTCTGTTTCAAATAATGTTTTTTTTTTTACTTTCTATTCATCAAATAATCCTGAAAAACAAAAATATGAAGCAGCACAACTGTTTTAAACACTGACAATAATCATAAATGTTTCTTGAGCATCAAATCATCATATTATATTGATTTCTGAAGGATCATGTGAAGCTGTTATGCAGAAAATACAGCTTTGATCACAGGAATTAATTACATTTTACAATATATTCATATAGCAAACAGTTAACCTATTAAAATAATAATAATATTTCACAATATTATTGTTTTTAATGCTGTCTCTGTGAACATAAGAAATTTCTTTCAAAACACAATTAGTGTGTGTTTGACATTAGTGTATGTTTGAAGTTTTACTTACTAGTCATATGGTTCATAGCGTCTTAGAGATGATGATCAGGACAAAAACTCCGTCTGCTACGGTGCAGGGCATCAGCATGAAAGGATCTACGAACACAACAAACCATTTGTCACAGAGCCAACAATATTATTATACAATGCCAGGTTTATTAAAAGGGAAAAGCTACAGCAGAGGGGAAATGTAGAAAATAGAAAGAATATAAAGAATATACAGAAAATAATTTCTTCATTAAGATAAAATAATTTTTTGTTGGTTTGTTTATTCATTTATTGCTCATACAGTGTCACTTACTTTTTGATGTCAAAACCTTCTTAAAATAAATCATACAAATTAAAACTGTAAATTTGAGAAATTAAAGAAATAAGAAAATGACATATGCATGGTGAAATAGCAGCTAGGTGAAAAATATTTTGACAAAAATGGATATGAAGTTATTTAATGAGCTTCCTAGGTTCACCTGTGTTTCCTACATCTCTGGCAGTAGCTTTTTTCAGAAATGTTGAAGCCGTGGAGCTTCCCCTCTGTTTTAGAGGGATTATTTTGTTGCTGCTGAAATCACAAAATTTTTTTTTATAAATATTTGTTTATCATTGAGCAGCTAGTTTCAGACAATTCTCAAGGTTGGACATCCGGGACTTTTACTCCTGCGCGCCCATAGCAACGCGGCGAAGGGTAAAACAAACAAGCGCCCGCCATTAAGCAACACGCAAGCGGAAGATAAACAAGCGCCTAAAATAAATCTAAATAGAAATGCAATCTCAAATGAATGGACAAATTAAAGAATAACAAAATAATACCACTGCAGAGATGGCCACTCAATTTTCTGTTGCTATGTTATGACATTGCTATGCATAATGGTCGGCAGCTCTACACTGATATGCAACAATGAAATGCACTAACGTTAGTTGTGTGGGAATAAGATACAATTTAGGCTTTTTTGAAAAAAAAAAAAAAAAAAAAAAAACTGTGTCCCTCACTGACATTGTACAAGCTGTGCCACTGACAGACTGAGCTCATTACAGCCACTTTGTAACAGTGCTTTTGAATTAACAGTTTTTTTGTTGTTGTTGTGAATGAATTAAAAAAACGATTACATAGTTAATGTAATCGATGCTTGATGGGTATTTAAACACACATGGTGTTCCTAATTTACCTAATTTAGCTGTTATCTGCTAGCTGAAAACAGTTGAGATGCTAACGGACTTATTCCGAAGACACTAAAGCATCTCTTTAAAGAAAATATTCACCAAAAGCGTGTCAATTACAAGTCAGAGAGGTGTCAAGAACAGTTGTGTGTATTATTTGTGGCATTTTAGAGACTTACCTCACATTCTCTTGGTCGGCGTTACGTCACTAATCATGTCACCTGCATAGCAACCAGCCACGAAGGGTAAAACAAACCGAAGTCAATGCCCGAGGCAAATCAAAAAGGTATCTATTCACAGAAGTTTTGCTGTGGATTATGTCAGTTATGGATACTAACGGACTACTTTGTATTTATAAATTATATCTGTGTATGCGAATGTATGTCGGTAGTGAGACGTGAATAATAAAACACTAATGTTAAGTGCTTTGTGACTGAACGTTAGCTAACGTTAGCTAGCCCTCCGTATGGTGGGCCTACGCAAAGCCGCTGTAACGGAGCTGGGAAATAGAGCACTGACTGACAGGAGATCTACCTATGCCTGGCCGATGCCTCTGCGACATTATAGGAAGGGAGGCCGACGCTCCATGTTTGGCCGATGTTTGGCCAGACGTACGTGTGCTATCTGGGGAGTAGATACTAGATGGTAAGAAGTGAATAACAAATGATGAAGACGACTGACAGAACATTTGTGGATATATTTGTATTTTTCAAGCGTTTTGAAATAAAAAATGCATCTGAAGATGGAAAAGCAGCTAAAAAGGTGTTGTCTTGCGTCGAAGCAATATTAGAAAAATCCAAATGACGCATATATGCACTAAAAATGATGTTTTGCCTCCCTTCGGTTATATTTGAATAACTCTTGCTCAGAATGTAATAGAGAAACAATATTTTTTTCTGGTGGATACTGTGACTTACTGTAGTCAAGCAATATAATCAGCAGGTCCCCAGAGCAAACAGTACATGCATCACATATTTTTCAAAAACAGGATAATAAATAAATAAATTTAAAAAGGCCAATTTTTTATGTATATCCTAATATTTTAAAAGCCTTCAATGCTATTTATGATTTTTTTTCAATCTGATTTAGTCAATTTGAAGGGTTTTCTGTACAATGACACTAGCTTTTTGAATTTCCTATACTGTGTGTGTCTAGGGTGAATATTTAAACTTGGGTGTGTTAAATTCAGGCGGAATTCCAAAATATGCCTTAGAGTGGAAGAGGTTAACTAGAATCTGCATTAACTATTATGAGTGGACCTTTCTTACCTTAAAAAATCTTTCTCATCAAAATGTGTTCTTCCGGAGGTTAATTCAGGGTAAACAGCACAGCACAAACAAAGTCTTCCAAACAGTTGCTGATTCTTTGTTTTGAGGTGATGAGGGCGTTTACAGCTCTGCAGTCCTGCACATGAAAATTTGCATGTGAACATGTTAGAACTAATGAGCTTCGGCGGGATAAACTGTACATGTTTTTGCTTTTATACAGATTACTTAAAAAGAGAAGTTTTGTTTTTTATGTGATTTTCATCATTTAAAATGGAGACTTCAAGCTTTGTAAAGACCTCTCACATGTGGGTGGCAAGTATTAGACGAAAGAACGTGCATTATGTTTATTTTTTTATTTTACGAAAAACGAATTTTCTTTTTTAATTATTATTAGTGTACACAAATATAAAAAGACATTTAACAGTTTTGAATGATATATAACACTTGCCTGTATGACAAAAATCGACTGAGTTATTTGAGTCTATTTTGCACTGATAAGAAAAAAAGCAACAATCGCACTGGCATGGTAACCAACCCTGGGGGTTAAAGACAACTCTAGCTGCAGAGGTTTGACAGTGAAGGCTGGAAGACCAGTCAGGAGCGCATTACAATAGTCCAGTCTGGATATAACAAGCACACTTCTACAAGTAATCCTTACATAACAAGTAATCCTTCTAATGTTGTACACGGCAAATGCTGGACCAGGCAGTTCTAGCAATGTGCTTTGTGAAGTTCGATTGATAATCAATTACAACTCCAAGGTTCCTGGCTGACATTGATGAGTTATGGATGACGAGCCGTCTGTGTGGTGAATGGTGAAGTTGTGATGAAGTGTTGGGTTAGACAGGACCACAAGCAGCTCTGTCTTCGTAAGGTTTAGTTGAAGGTGGTGGTCCTTCATCCAGCCAGAAATGTCTGTCAGTCAGGGTGAGATGCGAGCAGCTACTGTCAGATCAGGCTGGAATTAGAGGTAGAGTTGTGTGTCATCAGCGTAGCAGTGATAGAAAAATATTTTTTTCTGAATCACAGATCCTAGTGATGTCATGTAGACGGAGAAGATAAGTGGTACAAGTACTGAGCTCTGAGACACCCCAGTAGCTATATGTTGGGTCTTAGAAACCTCACCTCAACCCTCCATGAATCCCGCTCTCACCTGACACTTAATTACCTGGTGATGATGGCTCAGGCTCTACATCCATGCACACCAAATTCAGGGAGCAGACTTCTTGTTGAGGCAGAGGCTGAGGCCCAGGGAAGGAATGGAGTTGCAGACATGGCTGTACTGTGTCTCTACCTGGTTTCGCTGATTGTTCTATCAGCGTTATGGAAGTGTGGGTTTGGCCTCTGAGGGGGCCCAACTCATAGACTCGGGTCTCTCAACTGAGGTTGCTGAGGCCACGATCACTCTACAGCTCCCTGCACAGGAAACAAACTGGTTTCCTCCATGGTGCATTGGAGCAGGAGGATTATGGTGGCTTTGTAGCCTTGTATTAGGGGTATCCCTACAAGAGGTGTGTGATGCAGCGGGCTGTTCCTTTCTGTACACACTCGTCAGGTTTACAACCTAGTTTTGGGCTTCACTTCTGGGTCCCGGGCAATTTTGTCTTTGTTGTTCTCGCCTGATTTCACACAAGACAGGCACTGATCCCTTTAAAGGGAAAGAAGGGGATTGGTTAACATGACTATGATCAAAGTTGGGTTTATTGCTGTTAAAAATGTGCTCACGTGGAAAAAGCAAAGACCATAGGAAAAACCCACAGCCTATAAAATTCAATTATGGATGAATTGATCTGTAAATAAACATTCATCCCATGACACTGTGTGAATGATTTAGTGTCTTGGGTATTGTCTTTTGATACTATTAGGTCTTTGATACCATGTTTTTTATGATAGAACAAACGATCAATGTAACCCCACCTGTATTGTGTCTCCTATCTAATTAATCCTCATTTAATGACTCACACTTTATTGCACATCACCTTCTCATGGAACACAGTGTGTGTTTGTTACATATATTCGAGTATAAATTAACACAAACAGCAAGGCCTATGTCTAACCACACCTGAGACAGAGCCATAAATCCTCTTAACAGAGGAATTTCCCGCTTGGAAATTCCCCTTTTCTTATTGGGCGAGCCCACTCTGAGAGGTGGGACATTTCGTAGACTTTACTGTAAATGGCCTGTACTCAAGCTCTTCCCTCTCTTGGCCTTCTCAGTACGTTCACATAGCTTCCTTCTCCTGTTTGCTCTGCGTGTCCCCTCTGGCCCAGGTCCCAGGGCCGGCAGGCCACAGTCAGCACCCCAGCCATGACTCAAACCAACCACGCAAGTTCATCACCAATTCTTCAGTCAACGCTGAAGAAATCGAGACTCATGGGACCATCGAAATCTTTAAAAAATGTTTCACTGCAAAAGCCATGCAAGTATACATTTAATGAGGTGCTCTGAAAATGATAAGCTGATGGTTCTTTTCATAGTTAAATGGATCTTTATAGTTCAATTTCCTGCTTCCGGTTTCATTCTGTCACTCACCATTTTATCTATGCATGTACAGTATGTATGTATGTATGTATGTGAGTTTAGTTATGTTTGTGATTTAGTTAATAAAACTTGTTCAAAATACATATTTGGTTCTAATTCTCTGCTTGCAACAAAGTTTATTATGACTACAGACTCTTAATAGTACTGTACAGTAAGAAAGACATTTCCCTCCCCTGGAAATGAACATTTCTTAGAATTGATAAACTATTAACACTGAGTGTTCACAGGACAAACAGGTGGATTGATTGTAATAATAATTTTACTACATTAAGTTAATTCTATTAACTGATCCAAATATCCATAATCAATTATAACAAGTTATGATTGATTATTAATATTTCTTTAGAGCTAATTTGCTACAAAAAGCACATCGTGTAACATTTCACACCAAAATAAACAGAAGACATTTGACCTGGATATAAACAGGTTTTATGTGATTTACCCTAACGTGATTTAAATGCATTTTACCGTGACTGTGTTAGCATATCATATGTAGATAATTGTGCACTAGCAGAAATATGAACCTGAAGAGATTTAAGTTTGATTTATTCATTCTGATTACTTATATGATTAAAATATACAAGGAAATGTTATGTTTACTGTAAATTTACTTGCTCCTCCTTTATGTGTTATGTCAACGAAGTGCAGGTATAGTATTGTTTGGCAGAGACAAGTTAGAATGTGGAGAGCAACAGTTTCTTCAATTGAATGAAATAATATTGCATTTCACACTGGCATTTCGCATTCTTGGAAGTTTTATTGGTAACACTTTATTTGAAGGGGTGTACATAAGACTGACATTACACTGTCATAAACATGACATAACCTGTCATGAACATGAAGGAGTCTTTATGAATGTTTATGACTGTTGTTATTAAGTGTCATTCGGTAAATTATGACACTATAAATGCAAAGTTGACATTGTTTAAAATGTCTTTGTTATGACAACTTGACATTAACAAAGACAAAAAATGTCTTTGTTACTGACAACTTGACATTAACCAAGACAAAAATGTCTTGGTTATGACAACTTGACATAACCAAGAAATCAGTAACCTGTTAACGTGTAATGTGTTAACATTACATTACCCTATCATATGTTATGGTTGGTTTTAACTTTGGTTGTCATGACACCATTATAACTGTGACATGAATATTTTACTTTGTCCTCAAGTGAAGTGGAAAACATTGTAGGCTACTAGTTATAAAGATGTCATTAAGGGTCATTACACTTTTTAATGCTTTAACAACAGTGTCATTAATATTTCCCTTTACCTCACGTAAAATGCAACAGGTTGGACTAGTTATGATTTCTTGGTTAATGTCAGATTGTCATAACAAAGCATTTCTGTCTTTGTTAATGTTAAGTTGTCATAATCAAGACATTTTTGCCTTCATTAATGTCAAGTTGTCATAATCAAGACATTTTTGTCTTGGTTAATGTCAAGTTGTCATGACAAAGATATTTTGTCTTTGTTATGTAACAATGTCAACATTGCATTTAAAGTGTCATAATTTACCGAATGACACTTAATGACAACAGTCATAAACATTCATAAAGACTCCTTCATGTTCATGACAGGTGTTATGTCATGTTTATGACAGTGTCATGACAGCCTTATGCACACCCCTTCAAATAAAGTGTTGCCGTTTTATTTTATTTTATTTATTTTTAATTAATAAATCACCGTTTTTTGTTGTTACAACTGCATCTCTTGTTCTTGCTTTATGGAAACGTGTATTGGGAAACACTCCTCCGCTAACATCAAGGGGATAAATAAAGTTTTTAAAGAAAACTAAGCCTTCACATCATATGAGAAAAGATACACACATACACAAAATTAGCAAATATGTGGGGATAGTAAGACAAGGCAATAAAAGAGAGCGAAGCAAATAGAAGAGAGTGGGCAGCACTGCACTAATGACTTCACAGCCCATTAGCCACTTAGTCTGATATGCTACACCTCATTACTCTCCCAGCTCAGCCATGCATTAACACACAAATCACATCCACAAATCCAACACAAATTGTCCTCTATCCCAAAACTGAACTCATTCTCATCCAGTGTGTGTTTTCCAAACAGAAAGAACAACATTGTCATCTCCTGCCCAATTTCTTTATACCATAGAACGCTGTTTTGAGTAGTGTTGTCAAAAATATCGATATTTCGAATAAATATCGATACTGAAATATCTGAACGATACCAATACTAATTTCCGAAGTATCGAATACTAGCCGTGCAGTCACTTTCACTTCTCTCCAAAGGCGCGTTGACAAACACTACACGTGACGCACTCGTCTCATTTGCTCTGGTTAAATAGCAAAAGTGAAGTTAATGTCGGAGAAAAGTGCGCATTAAAACACACCGCGAGCAGGCATGTCGTTGAATAGCGCGGACACGCATTAACAACACACCGCGACCGAACAAGTTGGAGAATAGCGCAGACACGCATTAACAACACACCGCGAGCAAGCAAGTCGGAGAATAGTGCGGACACGCATTAACACACCGCGAGCGAACAAGTCGGAAAATAGCGCGGACACACGCTACACACCGCGAGCAGGCATGTCGGAGAATGAAAACAGACTTAGGAATAGGCTCCAGTGGTAAAGTTACCTTTTAGCAGCATATATGCTCAGCATCAGGGGTGTTTTTGTTTGGACAGACCTGTCCCCACTGGTAATTAAAATCCTCAAGGAAACACTAACTCTTTTCATTTGAACTTTTCTGAAACATTAACCAAGATTGCCTATGTTGTTGTTATGAGTCTGTGTTGTCTAGTTTTTTCACCGTTTTCTTAAAGTTAACATAATCTGACTGAGGAATCTTAGACAAGTAAATATTGTAACTGCATGTGGTCAAATGTAAATTAGCTTGTGCCTATTTAACTTTATTCTTTAATTCTGCAATTTGCCTTCATTACCGATTATGATAAATTGGATTACACAGACTAATTAAACTAAACAGAAAGTGGCATCTCATAATTCAATAATAAAATGCCTTTAACTGAAAATTGAATGTTTAATCTTATTATTATACATTACTGACACTCTATCCTCCAATTTGATACTGTTAAGTGCTTTTATATTATTATAGTATATTTTAATCTTTGATAACAGTAATAAAAATACAACAGATAATGTTAGCTCTGGTCCAATTAAAAATATTAACAAATAGAACTCAGGACATTTTTGTTCATGTAAAATGTACCTCATTGTCATGTTCTAGACTTGTTATATTTAGCTTTAAATAAAAAAAAACTTCCCCCTTAATATTGTGCAGTTTTTTTTCTCTGTGGTATCGAAAATGGTATCTGAATATCGATATTTTTCAAGGTATCAGTATCGAAGTTAGAAATTCTAGTATCGTGACAACACTAGTTTTGAGCTTAGTTCTTACTGTAGTTTATTGCAAAATTAAACAACTCAATTCTATTAGTTTTGGTTTCTACTAGTTTTGGAAGAGAGAGAAGAGAGAGTGAAAATTTTAATTTGACCACCGAAGTAATAAATCATTCAGTACACTAACAATTAAAGTATGAGTAGCAGGGTGATGTATAACCCTTTCTGTTATTGGTTGGTGTCATGCTAACCCTGTGAGCCTAGTGCCAAATGTAGCGGGTGATGTATAACCCTTACTGTTATTGGTTGGTGTCATGAGCCAACTCTGTGAGCCTATCAGTGCCCAGTATTGCGGGTGTAAAAATGTGTGTGGTTTGTTTGCCTGGAATGCATTACTATTGGTCCTGCCCATTGTAAACTTCACGTTGTAAGTACGCGTGTAGTAGTGTTGGATTTAAATCTCAAACTTTGAACTTGATTAAGATATAAACATTGGTATATTTGTGGCCGGCAGGAGAGTTTGTTGCATCCTCTGGTTTTCTCTTTGGTGTGCACTGGCTCTTGCAATAGCGGGCAATAGGTTTCCATATTTTAACTATCTTTGTTGACAAGATACTGACATACTCGCTTGTTTTCAGTGTGTTGTCTCATTAGGCTACAATCTCGTAAGGCGAGTGGCGATGTGAAATACAGTGCTGTGAAACTCCTGTGGTATGTATGACAGGGTTCTCAAGTTTTATCAAAAGCTTGGAGTGAGATCACATACGGTTAGGGAGGAGCCCCTATGGAGCCCGCCCCTGCCCATCCCCGCACCCCAATATTACCCATTGTTCATAATTAACCAGCACAAATTAAAATAACAGTTGGTAAATCTGATAAATGACAGAGCAATTCATCACATCAAATATTCTACTCTTTAATGTTATATTTCAAAATTACAAATCTAACAAATTGCTCCAAACAGTCTGGAAAAACAAATATTTTTGCATTTTGAATGTGTCTAGTCAAAATGTTATAATGATTTAATGTGTGGTCTGGGACATTGTGAACAAATGGACATATTAGAGTATTAAGGTGTTTGTGTGTGTGTGTGTGTGTGTGTGTGTACACATATATTTTTGTTATTTTTCCTGACATATTTTAAAAATGCAAATGCAATGGCAATTATTAATGTATGTTTTGACAGGATATAAAATATTACCCAGAGCACTAATTAATATATATTATACGCGATGTTGTTAGTTACCTAGTGACGACGTACGGTGACCGAGAATGTTCTGCCAACTTCTGTGCATTCGCGCATCTATGTTGTTGCCTGACGAACGCAATCTGGCCCCGAGAGATACGTGCTGGCAGCAGGAAACTTCCCTTTGTGTGCCTGCGCCTCATATACAACGTTATATAATATATAAAGCTTACAGGACAACTTGGTTGACATTGCCTTTTCAGCGTGAGAAATACACAATGTGGCGTGTGAGCGTGTGAACTGGTTGAAGTGTGTCTCACCGGCCAATGCGTGAGACTTGAGAACCCTGATTTTAGTTTAGTTTGTTTTTAAATCTGTTTGAGTAATTTTGTTTCTTATGTTCAGCAGGTATGACTATGTTCATGTCAGGATTCAGACGCGAACACAGAGGTAAGTGATGAATATACACTTTTCTTTATTTAAAAGAACAGGTAAGAGTTCAGGTTTTCAGGTGCTCAATGGTGCTTGTGAAGAGGATTCGTGGCAGGAGTTTTCCAGGTGAGTGAATCCTCTTGATAAGGAATTTCGTGACTGTGGATACTTGCACTGACTCTCCGTCTTCCCTCTTCTAGATCGTCGGTGGGTAGACGAGACCCAAGAGAACTCCACATGAGTAGATTCCTTTTGGTGCTTTCAAGGGCGAATTAACCAGTTCAGTAATACTCGCTTGCTTCTCCTTATTAGATCATCCGGAGGAGAACGGGACTCAACACTGGATCCAGGACTCAGGAAACAGGAACCGAGGAGCGGATTCTGGGAACATCGGAACAGGAACACACAGGTTAGTAGATTTCAGGTGAGTATACTTTACGTTCTAGGCAGATGATGATTCGGGAAGGAAGCGGAGAGAACGGTTGTTGGTCTCTTCCTGTTGGAGGCTTGACGGGGAATGACTGTAGAACCGGGGTTTTTATGCTGGCTGGGACAATGAGTGTGGATTGGAAACAGGTGCAGGTGATTAATAATCTGGGGACAGGGATCTTGGTGCGGTGACGTATGGAGACTCTGATTGGCTCCTGTCATTACCCCCCTCCAGGGTCCGCGCAGCGGACCTTGGACCTTCGACGTCGTGGGGGTCGACCTCTGGGTCTTGGTGCAGGCTTTTCAGGATACTGTGCATGGAATTCTTGGAGCAGGCTGGGGTCAAGAACATCCTTACGAGGTACCCAACTTCTCTCTTCTGGTCCATATCCCTCCCAGTCAATGAGGTATTCCAGTTGACCCCCACGGCGTCGAGAGTCCAAGATTTCCTTGATGAGGTAGATTCTGGCTCAATGGATGGTATCGGGGGGTTGTCTTCAGGATGGACCTCGGGATCTGACTGGTGTGCAGGTGGATGATGGGGTTTTAGAAGAGAAACATGGAACATGGGATGAATGCGATATTCAGGGGGTAACCGGAGTTGGTAGGTGACAGGATTGACTTTTTTGACAACAGGGAATGGTCCAATGTATTTGGGGCTAAGTTTCTTACAGGGTTGTCGGAGTCTGATGTCTCTAGCGGAGAGCCATACTAATTGTCCTGGCTGATATTCTGGAGTGGGTCGGCAACGCGATCTGCGAACTGTCGGTTAATGGCTTGCTGGATGTGCTGATGTGTCTGATTCCACACTTCTTCACTTTCTTCAAACCATTTATTCACAGCTGGCACTTCTGACGGTTCACCGGACCAGGGGAACAACGGAGGTTGATAGCCAAGGACAAATTGGAACGGGGTTAACTTCGTGGATGCTTGTCTGAGTGAATTCTGTGCATATTCTGCCCAGAGAAGATATCGACTCCAGATGTTCTGGTTGGAGTGACAGAATGTGCGCAGAAACCGGCCTATGTCTTGGATCTTTCGGTCGGTTTGCCCATTAGTTTGTGGGTGATATCCGGATGATAGGCTCACAGTCACATTCATCAGACTGAAAAATGATCGCCAGACTCTGGAAATGAACTGGGGTCCCCGATCTGAGACTATGTCCTCTGGGATGCCAAAATTTCGAAAGACATGTTCCATGAGTAGCTCCGCGGTATCAAAGGCGGTTGGAAGCCCTTTCAATGGGATCAGCTTGCATGCTTTCGAAAATCGATCAATCACCACTAGGATGCAGGTGTTACCTTCTGATACAGGAAGATCTGTGACAAAGTCAACTCCAATGTGCGACCATGGTCTATTTGGAACAGGTAGCGGTACCAATTTTCCGACGGGCAGATTTCTAGGGACCTTTGAGATGGCACAGGGAATACAGCCTTGAATAAATTGGGTAATGTCGTGACGCATGTTGTGCCACCAATACCTTTCTTGAAGTGTAGCCAGGGTCTGGGTTATACTGGGATGTCCAGTGCCCACTGATGAATGCGCTGAAGAAATCAGAGCCCTACGGAAATCTTCGGGTACATGAATTTTGTCGGGTGGACATCCGGGAACTCGTTGATGCGGTTGGTCCAATTCCTGGAGTTGTTCGTTGATTTCCCACTGGATTGGATTTATGAATAGTTTCTCTGGTAGGATAGTCTCAGGTTTCTCTACAGGAATATCGGGGGCATGGATACGGGACAGGGCGTCTGCTCAGGTGTTCTTAGATCTGGGGCGATAGGCGATTTTGAAATGGAACCTGGTGAAGAATAGCGCCCATCGGGCTTGACGGGGGTTTAACCGTTTTGCATCTCTCAGGTACTGGAGGTTCTTATGGTCAGTGAGAACGATGAACGGGTGTTTTGCTCCTTCTAGCCAATGGCGCCATTCCTCTAATGCAAGTTTTATGGCAAGAAGCTCACGATTTCCAATATCATAGTTCGCCTCTGCTGGGGAAAACTTCTTCGAGAAGAATGCACAGGGTAATGGCTTAGAAGAGAGTTCTGAGCATTGGGATAGGATTCCACCCACCCCGGTGGTGGACGCATCCACTTCCACCACAAATGGTTGATCTGGATCGGGATGATGCAGCAACGGGGCACTGGTGAAAGCGGATTTCAGGGATTGAAAGGCCTTCTCGGCTTCTGGGGTCCAAGACAGGGTCTTAGGTTTTCCTTTTAACAAGGAGGTCAGCGGGGCAGTGAGAAGACTGTAGTGATTGATAAATCTCCTGTAAAAGTTCGCAAACCCAAGAAGCGCTGAAGTTCTTTTACAGATGTGGGACTTGGCCAGGAAAGGATGGTCTCAGTTTTTCCTCGGTCCATTTCAACTCCTCGCTCGCTAAGGACGTACCCAGAAAGTCAATGGTGGGCTGGTGAAAACTACACTTCTCCGCCTTCAGGAACAGATTGAATTCTTTGAGCCGTTGGAGTACTGAGATACGTGACGCTGGTGTTCGGGGAGATTCTGTGAATAGACCAGGATGTCGTCAATATATACCAGAACAAACTTCCCTAAAAAGTCTCGGAGGACCTCGTCCATGAAACTTTGGAAAACTGATGGAGCGTTGACCAGACCATATGGCATTACTTGATATTCATAGTGGCCAGCAGGGGTTATGAATGCAGTCTTCCACTCATCACCCTTTCTCACTCGGATCAGATTGTAGGCACTTCTTAAGTCAAGCTTGGTAAAGACTTTAGCTTCTCTGAGTTGTTCAAGTGCGACTGGAATAAGAGGTAGGGGATAGCTGAATTTTACGGTGACCTGATTTAGGGCTCGGTAATCAATGCATGGTCTTAAACCGCCATCTTTCTTGGCCACAAAGAAAAAGCTAGCTGCTGCTGGAGAGGTGGAAGGCCGGATGTACCCTTGATCCAACGCTTCTTTGATGTACTTCTTCATTGATTCTTGTTCTGGAACGGACAGGGAATAAATTCGACCTTTAGGGAGTCGTGCATCAGGGACAAGATCTATTGCACAATCCCACGGTCGGTGTGGAGGCAACCGGGAAGCAGTGACAGGGTTAAAAATCTCAGAGAACTTGGAGTAACATTCTGGGACATTCGTGGACAGGTTTTGTGTAGGACTCTCAATAGACGTGGAATTTACGGTGAGTTTCTGGTTCACCTGCAGATCAGGCGGACGAGGGACTGGATCTAGGATCACGTGACCATGCTACCCCAATGAAGAACTTTACCGGACTCCCACTCAATAGTAGGTTGGTGTAGAATTAGCCAGGGTCGCCCAAGGATGAGATCAGTCTGGCTGTTCCGAAGAACACACGGTTCAAACCACTCTCGATGCGTTCTATCGATACACAGTTGAATGGGTCTTATCTGGGTAGTAACATCTTGCATGTTAATTCTCTCACCTGTCACGGCGTATATGGAGTAGGATTTGGGAGTGCTGACTTCTTGTAGGTTGAGTCTCTTACAAAGCTTCCCCGAGATGAAGTTTCCGCGGACCCCGAATCGATGATTGCTGTGACAGAGACGCAGAGTTCTTCAGTTTTGATGGTCGCAGTGATTGTGAGGGTGTTGAAACAGTGGGATGATTTAAAACTGAGCTCACCATCATATTTCCTGGTCGAATGGGGCAATTAAGTTCGTAAATGTCCCTTTCCCCCACAATACAGGCATAATCGGAGCTCTCGTCTCCGAAGACGCTCAGACTGAGAGAGTTTGAAAGCATCAACTTGCATGTCCTCCACTGGACCCTCTGGCGGTGGGCTTCGAACACTTGTGTGAGAACTTGGGCTATGGTAAGACTGTTCCTTATAACAACTTTGGGATCTTTGATTTACTCTCATGGCTTGCTGCATGAATTTCTCGAGTCCTAAGGTATCATCATATATGGCCATTTGGAGGCGTAAGGCTGGATTCAGACCTCTTCGGAACACGGAGATGAGCGCTCGTTCATTCCACCCACTGTTAGATGCGAGCGTGCGGAACTCAAGGGAATAATTGGTCAGTGACTTCCTTCCTTGACGTAACTGTAGCAGATTTTCTCTGAACGAGGAATCTTCAGCTGGCTTTCCAAAAACCTCTTTGAAGTGCTTAATAAACTCTTGAAATATCGTTACCACTGGTGACTCCTTTGTCCACAATGATTCAGCCCATCTCAAAGCCGCTCCTGATAACTGATGAATGACAAAGGCTACTTTAGATCTTTCCGTGGGATATAGTTGAGGCTGTAGTTCCAGCGCGAGTGAACACTGCAATAGAAAGCCATTGCAATCTTCCGCCCGACCAGAGAAGGGCGCTGGGCGAGACGGGGACTAGCAAAGCAGGTGACCGCAGAAGCAGTGTTTCCGGAAGTCCCTGTGGGGAAAACACTGGCTGTGCTGGGGTAGCGGTGTCAGATAGTGGATTTGCAGCAGTTTCAGGTCGTTTTGAAGTCATCTTGATTTTACCTCGTTCTGTTGCTGTTTCGGTCAAGCCTTCTGTCAGGATTCAGACGCGAACACAGAGGTAAGTGATGAATATACACTTTTCTTTATTTAAAAGAACAGGTAAGAGTTCAGGTTTTCAGGTGCTCAATGGTGCTTGTGAAGAGGATTCATGGCAGGAGTTTTCCAGGTGAGTGAATCCTCTTGATAAGGAATTTCGTGACATGTGGATACTTGCACTGACTCTCCGTCTTCCCTCTTCTAGATCGTCGGTGGGTAGACGAGACCCAGAGAGAACTCCACGTGAGTAGATTCCTTTTGGTGCTTTCAAGGGCGAATTAACCAGTTCAGTAATACTCGCTTGCTTCTCCTTATTAGATCATCCGGAGGAGACGGGACTCAACACTGGATCCAGGACTCAGGAAACAGTAACCGAGGAGCGGATTCTGGGAACATCGGAACAGGAACACACAGGTTAGTAGATTTCAGGTGAGTATACTTTACGTTCTAGGCAGATGATGATTCGGGAAGGAAGCAGAGAGAACGGTTGTTGGTCTCTTCCTGTTGGAGGCTTGACGGGGAATGACTGTAGAACCGGGGTTTTTATGCTGGCTGGGACAATGAGTGCGGATTGGAAACAGGTGCAGGTGATTAATAATCTGGGGACAGGGATCTTGGTGCGGTGACGTATGGAGACTCTGATTGGCTCCTGACAGTTCAAGGGTTCCTGCAATTTATTTGAGGGAGGGATTTAAACCTACTGATGTGACTGCACTGCTGCTTTCCCCGGATCTCAATTGAATTGCTTTTTCTTGGCATAACTTGCTGTTTTATTTTTTTGTTTTAGGTTTTTCTAAATTGAGTTCTGTTCCTGTGTAATTGTATTTATGAATGTTTGCTTTTGTTTATTACAAGTGTAAAAGCTTATTTTGTATGTCAGTAGTGTATATTCTTCCCTTTGTTTCGTTGGATCGTCAAACAGGAGGGGCTGGCTGTGGTTCTAATTTGATTTGTGTATTTGCACGTAGTATGTTTAATACTTTGTGCCACTTTGCCTGTGTGTGTGTGTGTGTGTGTGTGTGTGTGTGTGTGTGTGTGTGTGTGTGTGTGTGTGTGTGTGTGTGTGTGTGTGTGTGTGTGTGGGATATGGAATGTGGGGTGGAAATCCAAAAGGGTCTCTGCTGGCCATCTTCCTCTTTGTGTCTTTAATGAATGTGATTAGGTATTGTTTAGTGAAACTCTGTGGCATTAGGTATTATTATTATTTTGTTTTTGTATTTTAATACAGTTGGCTTTGTGTATTTTAGTCCACATCACCTTGCCCTCCAGGATCTTTGGTCCCCTTCCCTGTATTATATATTTGTTTTAATGTCCCACTTTACCACGTAGGGATGGGAGGGAGTGCAACAGGACAACTTTTAGTTTGGAATGAAAATGGTTTTGGCCCTGTGTTTATCAGGAGTCTGTATTCAGTGCTCACGGCAGCCTCATCTGCACAACGAGAAGAGCCATACCACAGATTCAAAGTTCTGGCCAAAAGCCACTGAATTGTCCATGATCTTGTCCAAACACTCGCTGCTGGCTGCCGGCTATAGTCACAGTCCCTCAAACATGCCATTTACACAAACTGGGGCCATTAAGCACAGAAATAGGTGCAATGAGCCAATTGTTCCTGCCAAAACTGATGTAAATTGGGATTTAATTTAAATTTAGATAATTATAGAGTGAAATGGAGATCATAATTTACAGTAGGCTATGTTAATTTTGTGCATAATCCAGGTTACTAATATAATAATAAATAAAAACAATACTGAATTTATCTTATTTCATACATTAATGTCAACTGTCTGAGTAGTGCTTAAAGATGAGATATATTTAGATTTGGGTATATCTAATGGTAGGGTGACCAGATTTTTTCTCAGAGAGGATAATGGGATGGACAGGCACCCCTCATCCCCATCCCACACATATAAGTATCTATATAACAATGACATTATATATAGCGTCAGATTTGGTGTGAAAATCTTTTGAAAATCCTCGTTAAATGTAGCAGAACCTTATTTCAACACCTAGAACAACATTCCAATCAACCAATCAGGAAAATTTTACAATTTATGTCAAGTTTAGGCTTACAACCAAGGTTAGGTGCTTCTAGATAAGTGTTATTTACTTATTCAGTAACACAGATTTACATAGTCAGGATCAAGCAGGTTGTCTTTCCGCTCTTCTCTCTTGGTGCCAGGGGACGGTCTCCTGTGAATTTGCGGAAAGTTTTGATAATATTTGATGAAACATAAACAAACATAAACATAAACATAATATTTGATGAAGATACTGGACAAAGAGTGTTTTGACACCATGCAGGTACATTTTTCATCATAGGGTTTTTTTTTTTTTTGGTTTCTGAGTTGGGTGTATACGTTTCCAAATCTAACTTTATATTCCCTTATTCACTGTCTTGTTGGCTCAAACATAGCACCGTTTTCAAACATGTCAGCAATTCCTAGCAACTGTTAGCTAGGCTTAAAATATGTAATACACAGCAGGGTTAGTTGTAGCACAGTGTTACCAACAAGCCGCCAAGTGTACAATGATAATCAAATGAAAACAGGGAGCCACACAACTTTTAAGGTTTGAGTATTTATTTATACATTTAACTTTGTTCGAACTTTGACAAATAATGTTGGAATTTAGTTTACTATGCATTTATCACTTGTTTTATTTATTGAACTTATGGCCTGTTTTTTAATGCAATAAACCCTTTAAATTTAGATTTTAAGCCATTTGTATTATTATTACTGTTATTATTATTAATAATAATAATTTTACATGCAGCTGCCACACACAAATCTAATTCAATTGCAATTACAATATTTTATTTATTATTATTTATTGCAAAACTGTTCAGCCCTTTTCTTTGTCTCTATCCATGATATTGATCTATAATAGAAGGATGATTGGATGAGGTATGGATGTATGGATATCTATCTATACAAATACACAAACAATATCAAACTATACAAATAAAATAGTACTGAATTATGTGTGTTACACACAAGTGTTACAACTAACCCCTCTCTCTGTTACAATTAATTAACCCCGTATATGGGTAAGTTGTAACATTTGCACTTCTGTCACTTTCAGTGCAACAGTACAAAAATGGTAGGTCCAGAAATAAAACTTTGTTCATTTGTAGCAGAGATGTTCATGTTGCCTGTGTAAAAAAGTTGAATCTAACTTAGAGGTCCCCTGACATGGGGTTATTTTATTATTTTATAATGTTTCCTGGGATGCCCCCTTATAATGTTTTTTAGATAAAAAATAGTCATAATTTAGAAATAAAAGGCAATTTTCCAAGCCTAATTTTAGTCTCTGATTTGAACGCTCTGTTTGAAGGGGCGTGTCTGCTGTGGGATTCAGTGTAGCCAGCCAGTGCTGTGATTGGCTGACATATTTGCATATCAAATAGCTATGTATTACATGCAAAACTTTCTCGAATACTTTTACTACAGCTATTATAGTTTTAGAAATAGTTTTTTTTTACTATTACAGCTATCAAGATTAACGAATTGTGAGAAGTTTTTAGATCTATTACCAGCACATATAAAGTTGCCGTGATGAGCATTGAGCAGCAGAGGACAGTCTGTTGACCGCGAGAATGAAGATCTTATCATTGCAATGCAGTTTCTCTGCTTTCACCAATGCAGACATGAGAGCCTGTTCTCATCCTTTATCGTCACATAGAACGCTATATGAAAAAACAACGCTGTACTACGCACATGGCACCCTTTATCGTTAATATAACACGCAAACCCAAGGCGTAATAAATCCAATAAATCCTATGAGACTACCCTACCCTACCCCACACCTAAACCTAACCATGACAGCGTGTTATATTAACGATAATGGATGCCATGTGCGTAGTATAGCGCCGTTTTTTCATATAGCGTTCTATATGACGATAAAGGATGAGAATGCGTTGGACATGATGATGTACATACAGTAAGAGTTTCGTTGTGCAGTGTGCGTCATTGATTTCATATCGAGCTGTCCAGACAAACTCGCGCTGTGTGGAAAGATTGTTCTTTGATCGCTTTCTGTATAATTTGTTCAGAATTTAAATAAGATTATTTTCATCCTACTAAAAGAAACAATGTGAAGTTGATATTTTAGTCACTGGCATGACTTACTAATGCATAAACAGCATTGAACGATTTTGAGAGAAAGATTAACTTACCTGTCTGAACTTGAACAATTAGGCTACACATCAGAAATTGTTTTTTGGTAACTTGATCGATTTATTTTCAGACGTTCATTGAAATTGAGGAAACAGTCATCTGTGAAATGTTTGGACCATACAAAACTTTAAAGAGTTAGAGTCGGCGCATTTCCAGAGAAAATAAAATTAACCCATTGTTTTTCTTTAGAGGCTTGGATGAATGAACTAAAAAATACTTTAGTGTTCAATTTGTACATCCGAACACTGATCAACTGCCATGCTTTGCTCGTTTGCAAGCCATGATATCTCTCGAGGAAAAACACAAATCTCAAAGCTATTTCTCAGGAAAAACTCAAATCGCGCTCACGCATTCGTACTTCCTAGCTTATTTTCTCATGGGCGAGCCAAATTCTATGGGCGGGCGAAGCAGAGAAAGGGGAGGTAACCTTTCCTCGTTATGACAGAGGAGATTCAAGATCAGTGCATCCAGAGTCATGTATTCAGAGAGTTGCGACACGCTTTGATGTCGCGCAAGGCTGTCACGTGGTTCATGGAAGCCCAATAGTTCCAAAACAGACGCGGGCTGTCATGTTCTTCAAAAGGAAAGACAGCAGCGATTGCATTATTAAACGGTAAATATAAAATAAAACACACACCAAAGTACTTTTTAAGCTTTTAGTGCATTTGGTTAATGTCAGTGTGGCATTTTGAGAGGCAGGGTGAAACTTAGATATGTTTTGGCTATATTATTGGAGGGAAAAGCCTGTGTTCATGTTCGCATTGGTAGTTGCACTGGGTTTAGCGACTCTAACTTAACTTTTCCATGTCATTCATCTGATGGACGTCTCATGATATTTATCTCATGACATTATATTTATTAACTGGGCTGTATTAGGTTATTGATTGATCTTGCTTATAAATTCCGATTCAGCCATTAACCTACCGTGATCACGCAAGGCTGGTCTGCCGTGGTGGCCCGTTCAGGATTACAAACATGATAACAAACATGACAACCAACATAAAATATAAATAATTACGCTGTGCATGTACAAATGAATGATTTAGGGGAAATAGACTGCTCCCATAACGTAGCAATGACCATATTTACAGCAATGTTCGATAAATATTAACTTCATAAAATGAAACTGGAGAGATAGTTATTTTTCTTATTATAGAGGTAATTTTGACTGTGTAGTCATTTTAAATTTTTTTTTTGCTGTTGTTTTTTTTCTTCTTCTATTTTGAATGTACTTAATTTTGTATAGTGCTGTGGACCATTTTATATGTATGTCCTGAATAAAGATGATGATGATGATGATGATGAGTTAATGAGTGAATTATTTGTTCCTAAATACGATCCATAACTGTTGGGATTCAATTCAGTATGGCTAATGTACCCCTATATCCTACCCTAATCACAGACTAAACAATTCATCAGAAAACACACACAAATACATTTATACGATGCACTGTGTATTGGCCTACACGTTTCAATCACACATAATATCTAACCCTAACCCCCTATATATATATATATGTATGTATATATATATATATATATATATATATATATATATATATATATATATATATATATATATATATATATATATATATATATATATATATATATATATATATATATATATATATATATATATATATATATATATATATATATGTATATATATATATATATATATATATAAAAAAATTTAAATAATTTAATAATATTTTATATATTTTTTTTAATAATATAATAATATGTTATATATTTATATGATGTTATAAAAAATATTATATACATCAGGTTACCATAAGTTAGCTAACAACGTTAGTGAAGTGTTGGTCACGTAAGCTATAGCTGCAATTAACCTATTATCTTCCAATAAACATTTACTAGACCTGGCTACATAACATATAACTACAGACTAGATTCACGAGAGGTCGGCTAATGTGTGTAAAAGTAAAAAATACAGTAATTTCATTAATTTACCAGCGAGAGGACATCAGAAGCACCGAAAATGCATGGGGTTCAATTCTGGAACTGTCAGTGGTTGGAACTAATACTTCCGCATTCCTGAGTTACAATGGCGGTCTACGGCTATGTCAGAACTCTCATAATGCATGGCTCTGAGTGCATCTAAGCTGCAGAGTAGAGAAAAATAGCCAAAGCTGGGTAAACATAGAGAAATTCGAGACACAAGGGGACCAAATAAAGGCTAGGGGAACTAATATAAATGTTAAAAAAACCCTCAGAAAGCAAAAATTATATGTCAGGGGACCTTTAATAATTTTTTTAAATAATTGAGCCAAAACCAAAATGTGTTAGGTTGTGCCCCGCTCTCCCCTACCTCTGATTTTAGAGATAACTTAGGGATATGATTCAATTATCCAGGACCCAGGAACAAGTCTAACACGGCAAAATCAGGACATGCTTAATTGTGCAACGTTTCTTCTCGTCCAACTTGATCTCCTCTGCACTCTCCAGCACTAAAACAATGATGCTGGATCCCGCCTTCACTAACTGTAAGTTAATCGATAGGAAATTGTGATTGGATAGTAATTTTGGGTCCTCCAAAATATACTATGATGTATACTGTGATTGGCTAACCTTTGATTAGGCTATTCTCGCATAACAGACGAACTACTAATTGGACAGTTTAGGGACAATTAAATACAGGATTTGTTTTCATAATAAGTCAGGATACTAAAAATAGAGCTGAAATGACAGGATGGGAAAAACAGGATGCCTGGTCACATATGAAGATTTGGGGGCCCATGTTATGACACTGTCATTTCTAAGAGGATTAAAAAAAATAAATAAAACCATTTACTCAAACATTAAACAACATTTCCTTTTGGGCCATTGATTCTGTAAACTGGATCATGACCATTTAATCTGTAATGTGCTGAAATGTTAAATGACATTTTTCTAAGTGAACAGTTGTGCCAGAATTCTTTAACTGACGTTTATTGTTCTTTTAGGACTATCAAGTTCTCTGAAAACTCCTAAAATCCAGTAAAAATTACTTTTTTAATTGATGAAAACAAAAATGCATTACTTATGTGGCAGTCAGGCAAATTAAATTTTTTTTTGCTTGTCTCTTTCTCTGAAATAAGTTCTGAAAAGAAAATCTAAGGGCAGACATATATGCTTGACGTGCTTGTGTGTTGGTCTGGTGGTAACAAACCTCAGTACTCACGGGGCGATAGAGTTACTCAGAAAGATTTGTACTTTACCTTATCAGTTTTGTAGCCCACCAGGGCTTAACAGAGAAATGACAAGGAGAAAGAGAGCAGTTAGAGCAAAATAAATGTGTTCAGGTTAACAGACACCTAATGCATTTTGCAACTCATAAAGTACTTTGCACAACGATTAATATGTTGGTGAATCTCGTCAGATGTTTTGCTGTATGTATATGTTTGAATGTACTCAAGTGCTGCACTGCATCAAAAACAATCCATTAAAATCAATAAACTGGCGACACAGGTTATGTACAGTAGACAGAAGCCCTGTTCTATTACTGATGTACTCCTGACAACAAGACAAATGAATGATGGACGTTTTTGCAATGTTCACTTCCAGTTTAGACAGTGTGTTAGTAGATCTGCACAGCCTTCTGAAGGACCCCACACTGTAAAAAAATGCTGTAATTATGCAGCAGTTTGCCAGTAACTTACTATAGATTTAAATTAATGTATATTTACTGGCAACAGTTTGTTCAAAGTTAAATGAACATTTAACATTAACAAGTCTTTGTCTTTACATAATAAAAACTATAAAATAATCTAATGCAAAGCATTCTGGGAACCAGATATCTTCATCAATCTTTTTCAGTTTTTTTCCTACAGATTTTGGTTCCCAGAATGCTTTGCATGATGCTGTTATTTTAGTTTCATTCTGTAAAGATATAAAGACTGTAAAGACTTGTTAATGTTTAATGATCATTTAACTTTGAACAATCTGTTGCCAGTAAATAACATCAATTTAAATCTACAGTAAGTTATTGGCAACTAGCTGCCAGGTTTACTGTAAGGTTTTTACAGTGCAGTGTTAAGAATGATGTTGTTTTTAATGATGTCTGGGATTATGTGTTTGTTTAAAACATTTTACAGGCAAATTGTTTTGTAATCAATGAACAGATTAATTCAGATTTTTACAAATTAACATTTATTGACAGATAAAGCAGTGCTGTTGTTGGACCTTACAGCATCTCCATCGTAAAATGTGAGTAAACAATTGCACAATGCTTTGTTTATAAATTATGGTATTAAATTAATGGATTAATGTTTTCAATACAGTTCCTCACATGCAATAGTAAGGGGCCTTGATATTTCCTATACAAACAAAATAACTGTGGTCATTCACCAAGTCCTAGAAGAGTTATTGCACTATAAACAAGTGTTTGTGACAGATTTAGAATGAATGATTGAATGTTCCTTTTGTGCAAAAAAAAAAAAAAAAAAGGTAACACTTTATTTTACGACCCGCAAACAACTGGGTAAGTACACAGAAATTACGGTGTACGTTTCTGTAATTATAGTGTACTTCTGTGTAAGCATAAGGGAACAATATGTTAAGTTTGGGGTAATAAAGGGTAACAAGCAGATATACGACCTGCTAATAACTTACGTTTCTGTAATTATAGTGTACTTCCGTGTAGGTATAAGGGAACAAAATGTTAAGTTTGGGGTAATAAGGGGTAACAAACAGATATACAAGCAAATTATTTAATTAGTTAAAAAAATATCAGGTACCTATTATTTTAATATATTCCAGGCGAAAATTGTACATCTGTTGTTTATAAAATGTATCACATAAATTTATTGGCTTTTCTAACTAGATTACTTAATGTTAAGTCAAAATAATTAGTTTCTGTTATGATTTTAATTTAGACTGTACCATGTGGTAATTAGTACTTACCTTATCCCATTGAATTGCAATGACACATAAATGTCAGGGCAAATATACTGTGTAATTAAAACTTTTTTTGTTGTTGTTTTGTTTTCTTGATAACAGTACCGCTCTCTGTAATTACAGTGCAAATAGTGTTTTTTCGTATTGCTATATAGTAAGTAGCGTTTGTTACCCCTTGTTCTGTGTAGTTACAGGGTAAGTGTAATGTATACATATACATATATATTGTATTATATTTCTTTATTTATTATTAAAAAAATCATTATTATTATTATTTTGGTCATATTTTTGCAGTGCACCAAGACCAATGGGACTCCAACTCTCTAACTTCGGAGTCCCCTGTGGAATTTAAGAAAAAGAAGAGCAAGAAAAGGAAGAAGCAAGAGAAGCAAATAAGGGGGGGGGGCAATGTTTAATTAAGATGAAAAAGCATTTTGAATTTTTTTTTACAATAAAAGTCAGAAATTAAATGGGATCCTTTGTTGTATATTCACTGCACTTACCCTGTAACTACACAGAACAAGGGGTAACAAACGCTACTTACTATGTAGCACTAGCAATACAAAACCACACTATTTGCACTGTAATTACAGAGAACGGTACTGTTATCAAGAAAACAAAACAACAACAACAAAAAGTTTTAATTACACAGTATATTTGCCCTGGCATTTAAGTGTCATTGCAATTCAATGGGATAAGGTAAGTACTAATTACCACATGGTACAGTCTAAATTAAAATCATAACAGAACATAATTATTTTGATTTAACATTAAGTAATCCAGTAAGAAAAGCCAATAAATTTAATGTTTAATTTTCAACCCACAGATGTCAAAATTACCCTGTAACATTGCACAAGAACATATTTAGCCAGAAATGTGATACATTTTGTAAACAACAGACATACAATTTTTGCCTGGAATATATTAAAAGAATAGCTACCTGTTATTTTTTAACTAATTAAATAATTTGCTTGTATATCTGCTTGTTACCCCCTTATTACCCCAAACTTAACATATTGTTCCCTTATACCTACACGGAAGTACACTATAATTACAGAAACGTATACCGTAATTTCAGGGTACTTACAAAGTTATTTGCAGGTTGTATATCTGCTTGTTGCCCCCTTATTACCCCAAACTTAACATATTGTTCCCTTATACTTACACGGAAGTACACTATAAATACAGAAACGTACACCGTAATTTCTGTGTACTTACCCAGTTGTTTGCGGGTCGTAAAATAAAGTGTTACCAAAAAAAAAAAAAAAAACCTAAAACTAAATTACTCCTTTAAAGGGACCAGGGTCAGAGGTGCCAGCTCCCTTTGGACCTCACACCATCAAAGGGACTTCAAAGCCTTCCAAAGAAAGCTGGGCCATCAGTGCATACTGTAGATTGCAAGGTGAGCACTGAGACCCTCAGCAGACAGCACAAGATAGGACCCCAAAAGCAAAGATGCATTCCCAAAGACCTTGGTAGAACGATCAAGCCCTGAAAGGGAAACATCATGCAGATTGTACCTTTCCTCACTTCTGTCCTGTATTGGCGGAAAGGAAGATCAGACCTCTGGGAGAGAGCTGAAAGTCAATCACACACAGGGAATATGTGTATTGTAAAGTGGAATCGGATGTACAGAGGTTCATAAATCATGTCGAAAAGTGAGTGTATGAGATGATGACCTTGTCATCTTTAATGCCACAGAGTATTCTGCCCTGAATAAGAAAAAAAGATAATAAGAAGAGAGAGAGAGAGCGAGAGAGAGAGGGGGAGGGGAGGCACTGAGGTTATTTCTAAAATTAATTATCTTTAAAGGTGAAGTGTGTAATCTTGAATACATTCTTCTTCAGTTCAGTTTAATGAGTAATATAAGCAAGGTATTTGTAGGGTTTGTATGCCTAAATACTATTAAATGCATTCAATACAAATTTTGTGGCAAATATTTTTGTTTGTTTTACAGGCTGTCAATGTCATCTCAATTTAAGGCTTAACAATGGCATGAATGAGGGGTAGCACTACTGTATTTGTCCAAACAATGTAGGACGGGGAGGAGAGGAAGGTAGGAGTTTGAGAATGCTGATGGAGACTTATAATTACACTGTGTTATTTAGGTCTGCGGCGGAATAGACTTTAGCCTATAGGAAAACAAACCCGGAAAACACTTTTCAGATTGGACGGAGATATCCAACTTTATGAATGAATGAATGAATGAGGCATTTTTATAGCGCTTTCCTATGTCTACTCAGGCCTACACTCAAAGTGCTTTACAATCATATCAGAAAATCTCTCCTCAACCACCATTAGTGGTTATTAAATCTGAGGAAATCACGGGATCCGGCCAAATGATTGGATACAGAATGATGCACTTAAAATGTATCCAGAACGTATTTACGGTGAAGAGGGAGACAGAACGGTTACTGTTGTGTTCTCGAACCCTGATAGTGTTGCCTAGGACGAGCACGAACACACCTCAAAAACACTGCCACATAAAGTTTGGACCAGATTGTGAGACCTGCTCCAGCGGAGTCTGTACGCTCGTCTATAGGCAAACGCCATGGTATTTCCTGTTGGTAGATTAGCACCTGTGTAGAATTTTGTTGAAAGCCAAGATAAAGCTACTATTTTGTGTTGATCCATGGCAGTTCAACTTCACAAGTGCATTTCTTTACACATGCGCTGAGCCAGTGGATGCACACTGTTAAGCACACACTTCTATGGAAGACTGTATTGTCATAATGTTTTGACTATTTTCGAACCACACCTGTTTCGACTTTAATCTTGAAATGTTTCAACTTCGAAATATGTTGACTTTAATCTCGAAATTCTTGATTATTATTATTATTATTATTATTTTTACGGGGGCTGCTTCATTAAAAATCACTTCCTGTTGCCAGCAGGTGGCGCTATGACTCTGGGATAATTTCGGCATGTACATGTGTTCAGGGCGGGACTGTTGTATAACGTATACAATTTCGTGCAGGTCTGAGGATGTACACTGAAGTTACAACAACTTCCTGTTTCATGGCGATTCATCGACGCCACGGACACGCCCATCGACGAAACGCGCAGATAGCACAACTTTTCATCGTCAATGCCTTTAGAAGGCACAGCAGAAATGTGAAGTCGATCCGACTAAATCCCTAGGAGGAGTTTGTTAAAGTATGTAATGAGTAAATCATCCAAAAATGACGGTAAAATTAGAAATGGCCGACTTCCTGTTAAGTTTAGGGCATCGCTCCAAGAGACTTTTCTGTGCGTCTGGACATGGTAGATATACCACAGAAATTTCGTACATGTCGGTTAGAACGTGCGTGGGGGCTTAAAGTTCACTTCCTGTTGCCAGCAGGTGGTGCTATGACTGTGGGTGAATGTAGGCATGGACATTTGTTCAGGGCAGGACTCGTCAAATGTGTAAAATTTCGTGCAGATCTGGGCATTTACAGCCAAGTTACTACAACTTCCTGTTTCATGGCGATCATCGACAGCCACGGACACGCCCATCGACGAAAACGCGCAGATCATACAACTTTACATCGTCAATACCTTTAGAAGGCACAGCAGATATTTGAAGTTAATCTGACTAAATCCCTAGGAGGAGTTCGTTAAAGTACGGAGTGTGTAAATTGTCCCAAAATGGCTGCCAAAATCAAAATGACGGACTTCCTGTCGAGTTTAGGGTATGGGTTCTTGCGGCTTTTTTGTGCATCTTGATATGATGCACGTCCACACCAAATTTCGTGCATGTAGGTTGAACGTGAACGAGGGGCTATTTTTT
The DNA here is from genome assembly GCA_030378365.1 of Hybognathus amarus. Lineage (NCBI taxonomy): Eukaryota > Metazoa > Chordata > Actinopteri > Cypriniformes > Leuciscidae > Hybognathus > Hybognathus amarus. The sequence goes on from JAQIUQ010000068.1 coordinate 234,900, forward strand.
CCAATTTTCTAGGTGGCGCTAGTGAGCCATTTTGCCACGCCCATCCACGAAACCCACAAAATACGACATTTTTCACCAGTCCTGACATGCGTGCCAAATTTTGTGAGTTTTTGAGCATGTTGCGGCCGCGAAAATGGCGCTTACTTTGCAGAAAAATATAATCCTTACAGTTTCAATAGGGGCCTCGGCACCGTAGTGCTCGGGCCCTAATAATGTGCACACTGCACAGATAAATCAGTTATATTAAACACTGCAACATTCTGTAAAAAAAAAAGTCAATTTTGATTTCATGGTGACTTTAAAGGTGCTCTATGCGATTTTTAGCGGCCACTAGTGGGGATGTTTCAGAATGCAACAAGAGCGCTCGTGCTTGTGTGCGTGATCTATCTCAAGAGCGAGCATTCACTACACGGCCACACGGAGACTTTCAGACGCAACGGTGAAATCATCACACAACATGCTGGAAACTAATGTAAACTCCCACTGCAGGTACAATAATAGCCTACTTTTATCAGCTTGACGTTGAACTAATGCTCTGTGCTCGTCCATGTCATGATAATGTTACAATAAACTGCTGTGCATTTAGCCGACATGTGATGTAGCATGAGCCATTTCTCTAACTATTCGTGTATCTTTCACAATCAGCAATGTCAACATTCGGTGAATGTATAATATGATAACGAAAACGGTTAGTGAACTAAACTGAACAGTTTCAGTGTATAAGTAAGATCGTAGGAAGTGACATTACTGCTGGAAATGTGTATAAACAATATGACAGTAGTGGATGAGTGACGTTAGTCAGTAGATCTAGTAAATAAAATAAGTTACATCCTAAAGCACAGACTTTCTGTTATCCTGGAACATTCTTTTGTATTCATGTCATGTGTCATGTAGAGTTTACCTTGCTATTGCACTAGAGTTTACTATGTTGATCCACGTTTCCGTCCGGAGTCGATCAGATTCAAGTTTTGCCGGACGAGCTTGAGCAGATAAAACTTTTTTTGTTTTTTATATTTATGTGGAGTTTGTGTTGGAGTCTGGGTTGTGCTGGAGGCAGGACGTTTTGGGAGTTATCAGACTCCGTGTCGTCAGCTGAAGTGCCGGTGGTCGCATCTCGCATGTTTGACTGTAGGATAGAGAGGCTAGAGCTAGGCTCGGGAGCGCGCATGCACGTCTCATCTGATGGATTTCGCAGGAAATCCGACCCGGAGACCTCACATATAAATATGAATATTGGCCTTCAGAGGTAATAGCAAAACCCGAAAAGTGGATCATTGCAATGTGTGATTACAACCCCTTCAAACACAGGCAATAACAAAAGGATTCATTTTATAAAATAAGTTACATAGAGAACCTTTAAATCAATTGACTGGCATCTAACTCTAATTTTCTGTCTTTTTGCCCTCCCTACTACCCTCCAGATACTGATCATAAGGGTACTAGCATCTGCAAGACCCATTGAAGGTTTTTGAGAAGCATTTTGGACACATTTTACAAGCAGCTGCACAAATGTAAATGCATCTGGTTGTTGAATGCACACATGAAAATTTTACTTATCTCAAGACAGCAAAAAAATAAAGGTGTAAGAGTATATTTGCTACTGGCTTCCAGTAGCCAGATATCACCACACTACTGTGTTGTTTAGTCCTGACCTTCATCAGAATGCAGGGATAATGTAAACATGTTCAGGGAGTTGGTCCTGTCAAATGGGCCTGATAAACCCTTGCTGTGTTCACATGTCAAACATCACACACCTGATGAGCAGTCCTCATGAGAGAGATAACTGTCAAACAAGGGTTATGTCCTCACTTCACACACTGCATGGAAGGTAAAGTTAAAATGAAGAACAATTGAAGACTTTCGCAGCATGTATTTTTTGATGTTGCTAACTTTTGGGAATCGATAATAAAGGCACTAATACTTTTCTCACATTTTAAGTAATCGGATACTTTCCAATTCCCTCTAATTTATGTACTTTATGCAGTTTCCTCTAATGTATGCAGAGTAGGAATGAAACAAACAAAAAACATTAACTCTATTTCTATCCCACATTACCTTCTTTATCTATTAAAACATCTACACAAAACCGTATATTCAACACTATTGACATTTCTGGAAAAAATGGTTTTGACATTTGAGGTATTTTTACATTATTTATCTTTTTAAATTTTTTAACAGACATGCATGTTTAGTCTAAACAGTCCTAGGGATCACAAATGTATTTACAATATCACGTTCTTCTTTCCTCTTCTGCCCAATGGCTGAAACGCCTCTGACAGGTTTGACAGGAGGATTTGTAACCTCTCACCACCCCCCTCTTTTCATCCTCTCATTCCTGATGCAGAGAGGAAGTCCCTCTCCCTGACCCAGGACCACATCAGTCTAAAGCAGGACACTGCAGGTCTGACAGCTCCTGCACAGAGATGAGCTGTAGCTCTCTGACCTCATGAGCCCTGCTGCTAAAAGAGGCTCAGAGACTAACTACACCATGGATGTAATGTTCTCGTGCAGTGTGTTGAAACTCTGACTAAACACCAAGTTAAACCGTTGCAAATGAAGACAAGTCGTAGTAAGGTTGATCATTTACTGTCACACTTCCTCATTTACATGTAGGTGAAAACTGTAATAAAAAACAATACAGCAATATTCAGTGTCCATTTCTTAAGTAACATCGCATTGTGAATAAAATGAATATACAATGCAATTCTCATTGTAGCAGCAGCTATACAGGCCATTAGCATCTCTGAGAGCTTGTACACAGCATAATTTTAGCAATCTTATCAAACATCATCATTTTAACAAAATATTCACTAATACATGACCTTTAACATGTCTAAAATCACATAAACAAACTTACAGCATTGCCTCTATGATGCTTTAAGGTGGATGCAAGTGGATTCAACACCAAGAGCACACGCTAGCTGTGTCCCAATGTGAAGGCTACATCCTCCGAAGTCCGTATTTGAAGTGACGTTTGGCCGTATTTGAAGGCCGATTGCGTCACAGCCGCGCGACGAAGGACGTCCCAATTCAAAGGCTGCATCTGCGAAGGGCGCATTTGAAGGCCGATTGCGTCATCGCGGTGGGATGAAGACTGTCCCAATTCAGTTATGCATCCTCCGAAGGCCGTATTCGAAGGCCGTTTGCGTCATTGCAGCGCGACGAAGGCTTACGTGATTCAAAAGCGACGGCAAAATGCACCCTTCGTTTCCCCGTGAAAGGAAGGATACATAAATGGACACTTCGCGGACTATCTTACCCGATCCTACCCCATAAATCATTGCGCGGGTGACGACAGCATTTTTATTTTTAAAAAAGGGCGGCCGAGAGTTCGGTGGTGAATGGCAAATTCACATTTAAATGTAAAAGTATTATGTTTTCATTTGCTCAAATAGCCAGAGAAACCAGTGTTAACAGCCAAAAGTATTTTTTTTTTTTTCGTTTTTTTTTATTCATCAACTCATTCGTCAGCATTGCATGGTTTTGTCAAGTGGAAATGCGAAAACGGCTTTATAGCCTTGTATTGTATTTCTTGTACATTGTAGGCTATTTCTTTAGCTTATTCATTATTTCATTATTTTATGCAACTTTAAATTGTGTACACAAAAGAGAATTCATGACTCTGGATATTTGTTTATTTTTGTAAGGGTCTCTGAGTGTTTGCAAGATTGATACATTTAAACTATAATATACTTTTGTGTAGTTTAATGTAAAATGTGTAGTGTTGTTGTCCTGTGAGGGAAAAATTAGGCTACTTTGTACATAAATACTAAAGTTCCTTACATTCTCCCACTGGTTATTTTAAAAATTAAAGTAACAAAATGTTGGTCCATTGTCACAATATTAACAAATTGTTGCTAACTACAACTGCGTCCCATCAAAGTGTGCACATGGAGCGCTCGGACTGGTCTAGCCTGCGGAGAATTGTTCTTGTCGCCTAGCAACTGTGACTGACAGCTGACGATGACGAGCGGGAGCAACGACGTTTGCACTGGACTTTTTATATCCATCTGCTTTAAAATATTAAAATAGGATTGACAGCCTGTATAAATATGTCCATGGTCCATTTCTGTAGACAATAAAAAGAAAACCCTACAAAATCGGATCAAGGTACGATTAACATTTGAATATAGGCTATAAATATGTGCCTATTTTTTATCATTATTATTATTTTTTAGGCTATTTCATTACAATATTTACGTAGGTTAACACCCAATATTTGAACAGTTTACAGTGTAATCTGGCTATTCAGGACGCAGCCTCTACGCATTAAACCAGCTCTGGTCAACTCTTTAGCCGAAAATACATGACTCGAAATATTTTTTTAGTGGTTATGTGAATTGAAATTATGTGATTTTATATATATTGCCTCTCATTTAAAGACAGGAAAGTATAAAACATAAAATGTCCAGTAAAAATATAAAACAACAAAATGACAATCGCCAATTCAATCTCCATAGCTGTTTCAGTTTTATTAAATGAATGATCAGGGGGCAGCTGTACTCTCCGCTCCGTTGCTTGGCGCCAGGAGCAGTAATAGGGAACACCTGGTTGCGCAATTAGGAAATCCCACGAAGGCTACATGATGCGGCCGAATAGGCTGCATCCTACGGAAGTCTACAGCCTTCGAAGGACGCAGCCTTCGAAGGACGCAGCCTTCACATTGGGACACAGCTCATGTCTGTCTCCTTGTTTCCATGCAGTACCAGGAAGGACAAACAGGAAGTGACTTAATAGGAAATGGCATCACATGACACAACTACTCTAAATTCCTTAAAGGACAACACACTCCCCGCCTGACCTATGTGAGGTCACTATGGATTTACAGTATGAGAGTGCCTAACCTTAGTCTTTAGATCAGTCAGTTCTACTGGTTAGAAGTAGAACAACTTCTGCAATTGGCCTTAGAAAGGTTTTCATATTATTTTGGTCACTTGTCATTACCTCAACCTTTCTGACATGTCCATCCTTTCCAGGGAATATGGCAGTGATTCTAGCCATGGGCCAGCAGTTGCGGGCTACCTGCTTATCCCTGAGCAGAACTATATCTCCAACCTGAAGGTTTCTGCGAGATACCGTCCACTTCTGTCTCTGTTGCAAACAAGGTAAGTATTCACGGCTCCAGCGGATCCAGAACTGGTTTGCAAGAGCCTGAACTTGTCTCCATTGTTTTGTGTATAGGTCCTTATCCGAGAAGTCTCCAGGAGGAGGTGGAACTCCTGTCTTCTGCGTAAGGAGCATTGATGGTGAGAGTATGAAAGGTTGTTCCGGGTCTACAGACACAGGTAAGAGTGGTTCGTGCGTTGATAATAGCAGTAACTTCTGCCATTAGTGTGTGTATGAGCCATATTCATTTTGTTTTTGTCATTTTGTGCTGTGCCACTAGGGGGCTGTGTGTGCTTTGTGGCACGGCTGATCTCGGGTCAGCCCGGGTGGGTCTTTTAATTTGGAGGTAACTCAGACACAGGTGTCGCTGATTGAGAAGCAAACAGTTTTCGACTGTGTTTGGTGTCTTGCGCTTGGGGTAAATAATACGGTTTGTTGTATGTTATATTATGAGTTAAGATATTGCCGCTGTATGATATGCAGGAAAATAAATTGCTAGATAATAATAACATTACTGAACGCTCCGTCTTTATTTTACGTGTAAGATCACACGCACATGTCTAAACTTAAATCCACGAAATCAGCAACCAGTACTAGACTTTGTTTAGGACTTAGTCAGTACAATTTAGGTCGAAAACTGCTTCAATTGGAAGATCGTTCGTGAGGACGCGGCCGGACCAGCCATAAAGTGGATTTTACTGTGTTCATTTGGAAACCACAGATGTGAGGAGGGCAAATGTTTGGAGTTGCCGATTGCTGAAAGGAGCTGTACCGGAGCGAGCTGGGTCACCGGATTATCAGCATCTTTACATCTGGACATCATTCATCAAGCCGGCCAACGCTCGATTGGGGTATGTGGTAAACAGCGCTGATATTATGAATGGCCATGGTAATTTGTGTGCACACATTCACGTAAAACCAATGCATTGGTGGTAACTCGCAACCGTCTAAAAATAACTCCGCGCGTCTAGACGAGTTGTTGCGCAACACAAAACTATTCTGCGAGCTTATTGATTAATAAGCCAATTTGCTTTGTGTTGTCATTATGGCTGAAAAGGAAAAAGGCCAGCTTGGCCCTGTGACTGAAAAACGTGTGGTTAAATTAACACCCAAAGCTTTGTTGGAAAAAATAAGCACTTTAGAAAAGGAAAGAAAGTGTAAATTTAGTAAATTGTCAAATACAAAAGAATCTATTACTAAATTGATGGGTGATAAAGAGCATGTCAGTGAGGTTGAAAATGAATTTAACATGTACAATACGTTGTGTGATGAAATACAGCATGTACATACATCTTTATTGGGTTTATTGCCTGCTGATGAAGCAAACAAACATGAAATATGGTACCAAGCTAAAATGTTGAGTTTCAATGAGTTTTTTGTGGGTACAAATCAATGGTTGTATGAAGCTTGTTCAGTTACTAAAGTGAATGAAGATCATGATGATTTGCCAGTTCAAATTGAAACTCAAAATGTTGATGTTGAACATGGAAATGAGATTGATGCCAGCAATGGAAGAGGAAATGCTGGTGGAAAGGATGAGGAAGATGATCAGATTCAACCTCAAGACAGCATTTCAAATGTGCAGTCAAGGCACCGTGGCTCAAGTAGTGGATCCTCCAGTAGTAGATCCTCCACTTCTTCAGCCAGACTCAGGGTAAGGGCAGAGCAGGCCGCGCTCTTGGCTCGAGCTGCTGCCTTAAAGGATAAACATGCATTGGAGGAGCAGGAGCTCATCTTGAGGAGAAAGAAGGAGCAACTTGAGATGGACACTGAGATAGCTGCCACTTCTGCTAAGTTAGCAGTGCTACAGGTCGGTAGTAGCGTCCATTCAAGGCAATCTGATGGAATGGCTTCCTATATCAGGAAAGGGGCTAGAGCTAAGCTCCCACCCACCTCTCTCAATCCACAGGCCTCAGTATTTGTGCCTCTGCCCTCACAGCAACATGCATCTCTACCACTACCTAGCAATGCTTCACCTTTAGCCAATCCATCTATCTTGCCAAAGCCAACTGTAATTCAAAGCTTTCCATCCACTCTAGACCAACATCAACCCCTGCCAAGCCAACATCAGACAGCAGGTATCTACAATTTGCTGCAACAACAGAATGACATAACAGCTCTCCTTGTTAAAATGCAAACTTCACAAATGCTGCCGCGCCGAGAAATTCCAATTTATGATGGAGATCCTCTAAGGTTCAACACATTTATAAAGGCGTTTGAACACTGTGTGGAGGCAAAGACCAGCTGTAAAGGTGACTGTTTGTATTATCTTGAGCAATTTACTAGGGGGCAGCCAAGGGATATTGTGCGCAGCTGCCTTCATATGACTGCAGATAGAGGATTCGCTACTGCCAAAAAATTGCTCAAGGAACACTTTGGAAATGAGTTTAAGATAACAGAAGCCTACATGGAGAAAGTCACAGCATGGCCAAGTATCAAAGCTGAGGACCCCAACACGCTCAAAGCTTATGGACTCTTCCTCCGTGAATGTTCCAACGCTATGGAGGACCTTCGGTATTTAGAGGAACTTAACATGCCGGCAAACATAAAGATTCTGTGTCAAAAGCTTCCGATCGACTCAGAGACAAGTGGAGAGCAAGGGCATGTGAGATACTGGAGAAAACTGGGCGACGAGCACGATTCACAGACATTGTGGAGTATATCGAGCGCCAGGTCAGAATCACTTCAGATCCAGTCTTTGGTGATATACAGGATAATTTACCTGTTATTAGGGGAGCTACAAAAGTAAACAAGTCATATGTAAAACCTCAGTTGGGAAGAAACAGCTTTGCAACACAGGTGGTCATTGAGGAAGGAAACAGCCAACCAGATAGTACCAAAGAAAAGGTTCAGAAAAAAGTGACATCTTTTACCAAGACTGATTTTGTTTCCTGTCTGTATTGTGCTGCGGGTAATCATGTTTTGGACCAATGTTTTAAACTGGGTAAAAAGACACACAGGGAGAAACTGGACTATCTAAAGGAGAAAGGTCTGTGTTTCAGTTGCTTGTGCACAGGACACTTGAGTAAAAATTGCGACAGGCGCATCATTTGCAACAAGTGTAACCGAACGCACCCCAGTGTTTTGCACATAGGAGAGATGGAAAGAGTTATTCAAAAGGATCAGATGGATGGTGAGCAGGAAGTTACGGAGCGGTTGAATTCTTCCGACAGCTGCACAACATCCTCCGCTTGTTGTTTTACAGGGGCTGGTCACTGCAATGGAATTCTTCCCATTTTGCCTGTTAAGGTGAAGTGCTTAAAAGGAAACAAGGTTATTGAAACCTATGCTTTTCTGGACCCAGGGAGTACAGGAACTTTCTGCACCAGGCAGCTCATTGATAAGTTGAATGTGGAAGGACGCAAATGCAAGATTCATATCCGCACCTTGGGCCATAATAACGCAGTAGAAAGCTCCATTGTTGACAATCTGGAAATTTCAGGAGTTTCTGGTGAGTGCTTCTATCCACTTTCTAAAGTGTGTACCCAGAAAGAGATACCTGTCTCTACAGCCAACATAATCAGTGAAAGGGAGCTGAGAAAATGGCCTTATTTAGACGATGTAAAGATTCCCCATATAAATGCTGAGGTTGACCTATTAATTGGCACAAACGCCTCCAAGTTGATGGAGCCTTGGGAGGTGATTAACAGTCGTGATGGTGAAGGACCCTACGCGATCAGAACCCTACTGGGATGGGTAATAAATGGTCCTTTTCGGGGAAGTAGTGACTGTGGAATTGACCACCCTTTAGTTTATGCCAACAGAATTGCTATTGATAGAATTGAAGAACTATTAACCAGCCAGTACAACTACGACTTCAATGAGCAAGCTTCTGCAGAACAGGAAGAAATGTCAAGGGAAGAAAAGAAGTTTGTGGAGATAATGGAAGGCTCTGCTCAGTTTAAAAATGGACATTACATGTTTCAAATGCCTTTTAAAGGGAAAGATGTTTTGATGCCGAACAACCTCTGTGTTGCCATGCAACGTGTCCGTGGTCTGAAAAGAAGACTTCAAAAAGACGCAGGCTTTCATAAAGAGTATAACAACTTTCTTTCTGATGTTATTAGCAATGGCTATGCTGAAGAAGTGCCGCAGCATCAGTTGGAAACGCCAACGGGGAAGGTGTGGTATATTCCGCACCACGGTGTGTACCATCCACGGAAAAGGAAATTACGAGTGGTGTTTGACTGTGGAGCAGAATATAAAGGGATTTCGCTCAACAGTCAGCTCTTGCAAGGACCGAACCTCACCAGCTCGTTAGTTGGAGTTCTTATGCGATTCAGACAGGAACAAGTGGCCGTAATGGCGGACATAAAGGCTATGTTCCACCAGGTTAAGGTGGCAGAGGAACACCGGGATTACCTAAGATTCTTATGGTGGCCTCAAGGTAACCTGGAGCAAGATCTTGTAGAGCATCGTATGACTGTCCATTTATTTGGAGCGGTTTCCTCACCCAGTGTTGCCTGCCTTGCTCTTAAAAAAACTGCTGAAGACAATCAGGCTAACTTTCCAACAGAAGTGATTGAAACGGTCAACAGAAACTTTTATATGGATGACCTGCTGAAGAGTCTGCCCTCTGAAGAGGATGCAGTCACCATGGTTAAGAACCTTATAACCATTTGTGGCAGAGGAGGGTTTACCCTCACTCAATGGATTAGTAATAGTCGAGAAGTGCTTCAAAGCCTCCCAGAAGATCTCAAGTCCAAGAACCTGCAAGAGCTTAATCTGGACAGGGATAAGCTGCCGCTGGACAGAGCTTTGGGTTTGCAGTGGTGTATCGAGACGGATACTTTCAAATTCAAGCTGAAAGTCAAGGAGAAGCCGGCAACCAAGCGAGGCATGCTATCCATCATCAGTTCTGTCTACGATCCTTTGGGGTTCCTGGCACCTATAGTACTCCCGGCCAAGCTGCTGTTGCAGGAGTTATGCAGGATGAAGTATAATTGGGACAATCCAATACCTTCAGTATTTCAGCAGAAGTGGAACAAATGGCTGACAGATCTTGAGAAGGTGGCATATTTTAAGATCCACAGATGTGTGAAGCCTGCAGGATTTGGGACGACTGTCAGCGCCCAATTGCATCACTTCGCTGATGCGAGCGAGAACGGCTATGGTACAGCTACTTACCTGAGAATGCAGAACATGGAAAGGAGGATTCATGTTACTTTCTTATTTGGTAAAGCCCGAGTGGCCCCACTGAAGACTGTTACCATTCCCCGTTTAGAGCTCACTGCTGCCGTTGTAGCAGTACGAGTGGACAAGATGCTTCAATCAGAGCTCCAGTTTCCACTAAAGACGACTTGCTTTTGGACTGACAGCACATCAGTTCTTAAGTACATAAAGAATGAGGACCGAAGATTTCAAACCTTTGTAGCTAACAGGGTAAGCACCATCAGGCTCAACTCGGAAATTAAGCAGTGGAGATATGTTCCCACATCCTTGAACCCTGCTGATGATGCTTCACGTGGATTGAAGGCAGAAGATCTTGTGAAGCAAAGATGGATAGAAGGCCCAAAATTCCTATGGGAACCTGAAGAAATGTGGCCAACATTTCCTGTGGATACAAGTGTCACTGCCGACGACCCAGAAGTAAAGAGCAGTCTGACGGTCAATGCGATACTTGTTGACACCAATCCCACATTGCAATTGATGACCCATTTCTCTGATTGGCAAAGATTGAAAATTGCAGTTGCGTGGCTCATTAGGTTGAAAGGAACTCTGCTTAAACTGAAAGAAAAAAGGAAAGAGTTGGAGCGTGAAAATACCAGTGCTATTGGAACAGCAAGGTTGGATGTGCAAAAGGAGATGCAAGCCTTCTCAACATCGCTTGGGAATCAGAAGGTAACCCTGGAAGATCTCTTGGAGGCTGAGACCTCCATAATCACTTTTTGCCAGCGAGAGAGATTCCCCACAGAATTTGCTGCACTAATCTCTGGCAGGCCACAAGTGCCAAGAAGTAGCAGCCTTCTCAAATTGGATCCGGTTCTTGAAGGAGGACTTCTACGAATCGGGGACGGCTGAAAAGGGCAGCAATCCCTGAGGACATTAAACACCCTCTCATCTTGTCCAAGGACCAACATATCTCTGATCTTATCCTCCGTCATGTCCATTTACAGCTTGGACATGGAGGTAGAAACCATGTTCTTTCCGCTACAAGGAGAAAATACTGGATTACAAGTGGACCTACTGCAGTGAGGAAGATCATATCACAATGCCTCATTTGCAAGCTCCATGGTGGAAAACCTGGTGAGCAAAAAATGGCAGACCTCCCAGAAGAGAGAGTTGTTCCTGATCTACCACCGTTTACTAATGTTGGCGTAGATTACTTTGGGCCAGTTGACATAAAAAGAGGGCGTAGCATCGTGAAAAGGTATGGAGTAGTATTTACTTACATGACAAGCAGGGCCGTGCACCTGGAAGTGGCCTGTTCTCTTGACACAGACTCGTGCATCAACGCACTGCGACGGTTCATCTGTCGAAGAGGACAAGTTGCACACTTAAGATCTGACAATGGTACCAACTTTGTGGGTGCAGAAAGGGAGTTGCGAGAAGCCTTAGCCTCTTTGAATCATGACCGCATTGGAAGAGCTATGTCTAAAAAAGGAATTAAGTGGAGCTTTAACCCTCCAACTGGGTCACATCATGGTGGCGCATGGGAGCGTTTGATACGGATGATTAGGAAGATCTTGTGCTCTGTGCTCCGGCAGCAAACCTTAGATGATGAGGGGTTCCATACCGTGCTCTGTGAGGCTGAATTTATCTATTCTTAACGATCGCCCCATCACAAGACTGTCAGAGGATCCCAACGATCTTGAGGCGTTGACGCCAAACCATCTGCTACTCCTCAAAGGAAAACCAGTTCTCCCACCAGGATTGTTCAATAAAAGGGATGTTTACGCAAGGAGAAGGTGGAAACAAACCCAGTACATTTCGGATCTCTTTTGGAAGAGGTGGATCCGCGAGTACTTACCGCTTTTACAGGAGCGTCAAAAATGGAACCAGGAGAAGAGGAATTTTGTTCCTGGAGATTTGGTCATGGTTGCGGACTCCACAGCGCCACGTGGGTCATGGATGCTAGGAAGAGTCCTGGAAACCTTCCCTGATAAGAGAGGTCTGGTACGTGTGGTTCGTTTGAAGACCAAGACAAACATCATTGAACGACCCATTACCAAAATATGCTTGCTTAATGAAGCAAAAGAGTAATTGGTTCACAGTGGGTTATATTTTCTGTATTAATGGCTCTTTTTGAATTTGGTGTAATTGCTCTAGAAGATGCAATTAGGGGCTGGAGTGTATGAGCCATATTCATTTTGTATTTGTCATTTTGTGCTGTGCCACTAGGGGGCTGTGTGTGCTTTGTGGCACGGCTGATCTCGGGTCAGCCCGGGTGGGTCTTTTAATTTGGAGGTAACTCAGACACAGGTGTCGCTGATTGAGAAGCAAACAGTTTTCGACTGTGTTTGGTGTCTTGCGCTTGGGGTAAATAATACGGTTTGTTGTATGTTATATTATGAGTTAAGATATTGCCGCTGTATGATATGCAGGAAAATAAATTGCTAGATAATAATAACATTACTGAACGCTCCGTCTTTATTTTACGTGTAAGATCACACGCACATGTCTAAACTTAAATCCACGAAATCCCTGTTAAGGTCGTAAACCCGGTACCGGGGGGGATTGCGTTATTAAGAACGTTATTATGATCGCCCTTTAATATTTAAAGGTCCTGATGAAACATTAACAGTCATATGTTATATCATTACAAAGCTTAGACCCTCTACTTTTCACACAAAACCATCATTTTTTAATTCATTTTACATATTGGATAATTTAAAAGTTTATATTCCTCCACCCGCAACCGAAATACCGTTCAAAAGTAAGTGTGATTATGAATATGAATATTGATAGCATTGGTCAAATTTGATCAACAAAGGCAAGTCATATATCAAACAAAACCTTTCTTCCACATGATTTTTGCTGTATGGTTTATTTAGTTGACATAATACAACAGATCAAATGATTGCATAACTATTCGCGAAGTACATCTTTGATATTTGTAAACAAACTAGGAAACGCGTTGCATTTCGTCTCCGATTACAGCATGTCTGAGCTAAAAGTAGTCAAAAATATACATAGACTTTCACCTTAGACTGTTTTCTTCAAAATGAGTCCATTTTCGCCTTCATGTGAGTTTCGCTTGATAAATAATCCCCTATTATGTCTCATTTAGTCCAGTAACGCAGGAAATAAGTCATTTGTTTTCATACGATCCACATGATATGTTATCGTCGACGGATGATGACGAACTACGCATCATTGGGAAGCTTACGCTTATCTCAGCATGACGTGACATGTCGTGGACATCTATGGTGGACACACCTTTCCTCTAAAACAAACAGAGTCTGAGATATTCAGCGCAATTTTGCCTCAGAGTAAAAAAAAAGGTAGATATTCTTCAGCGCGCAGTCTGGACGCACTCTCTCATAAAAGACACTAAAAAGCCACTTTGCCCCCCCTTGGTGTCATAGCAATAACTTTTTTAATCGAAATGTTAGACACATAATTTTTTTTTCAGTGTTGGGGACATCTAGTGGAATCAAATGGAACTTATAATAGGTAGCTGTTGCACACAATACCAGAGTAATACACTTTCAAACAAAGATTCAAAGAAAAAAACACACAAAAGCGCCTACTTTTTTGTGTGTTTCTTTTGATATTTTAAACACATACAATCATTTTTATTACATTTGACACTTGATTTTGTTTGTTTAAAGGGTTTCCTATAAAATGACACCAATTATTTGCATTTACTTCACTGTATGTGGGTATAGGGAGCCATCAGATTTGGGTATGACCAATTTTATGCGGAATTCCAAAATAAACCAAAGAGCTTAAGAGGTTAAGATATTGCCGCTGTATGATATGCAGGAAAATAAATTGCTAGATAATAATAACATTACTGAGAGTGCTTTAAACGTCCACCAACACAAATTAAATTGTCCTCATGATCGGACTAAGTTTCCGTAAGCGGCTACCTTTGGATAGTGCCTGGTTAGTTTGGAGGGCTGACAGTTCTTTTGAAACGCTGATTTTTGTGTTGCTTGAAGGATAACTTTCCTTGCTTGGTCCATTTCATCCGGAGTATGAGGTAAGTCACATATGTGCCAACCTATGCATTTTCTGTTTTGGTTTGTGTGTTTGCAGGATTTTGCTATGTGAACTAGAAATGCTACTCCTCTTACCAAAGATGTGAAGGTGGAGAATCAATTAGGCTGAAGTGTCTCACTTGGTTTTATTTACTCTGCATGTGGCTGATGCAGGAAGGAAGGGCCAGTAAACCAGGAAGTCTGCACCAGGCCAGATGCAGGTAAGGATCTTGATGCATGATCTGCAGGATTTTCTTCTGTACGTACATAATGCCACTGCTCAGGTCTCTGAGGACTGATGGATACGTTGGACTCTACTTGTGAACATACACGTAGAATCGTTTTGACTCGTTATAAATGTAGTCGAGCACCAGCTTTGCTATCGGTGAAGAACTTTATGCCATCCAACTTTAGATCCAGCTCATCTTTAATGAGATCTGCCATCTCTACTGCTAAGACAGCAGCGCACAGCTCTAGCCTTGGGATGGTAGGTTCAGAGAGAGGTGTTAGTTTTGCCCCACCCATAACGTAATCCTACTTCAACTTTCCCATCTTTCTGAAGTGCTTTCAGATACGCCACAGCACCTGATAGCCCTGGTTGATGCATCCGAGAATACTAGGGGTGTAACGATACACAAAACTGACGGTTCGGTTTTCCCATGGTTTTGACGTCTCGGTTCGGTTCGATTCGGTTCGGTTTAGAAAGCTAAAATGGCTTCTTTTTTTAAACAGTGGTTTAATGAAAAAAAAGTTCTTTGTCTTTAAATTATTTCAGTTACAATTAAACATTTCACAAGGATTGAAAAAAATCTGCTAATGCTGTGAACTATATTGAAGGCTGCACATTACTATAACATTAAATGTTGTAGCCTAGACTTTTAACCTAAATTCAGATGCCATTTATTTTTTAGATATAATAATCAACACACAACACATTGTATGAAAACATGTAAACTGAACATAAGGCAGTTTTTACATTAACTTGTGTTTTTTCTCTAATAATTTACACAGTTGTCATTTTCATGAAAGATATTTTAAACATGAATTAAATAATCAAGATATCATTAACAGGTTAAGTAAAATATAATATACAGGCTAACATAGTGCATTTATTTAGTGCAAAGGAAGTTGTGGACACTGAATCACTTGCCTGCTGAGGTAAAAATAATGCTAGTGACAAGCTAAAGCTTTGCTGTTTTATTGACGTCTTTCCGCGGCTGAAACACTGATTGAGCGATTACACCAGTTATGATGCCTTTCAGTAAGTATACTGTATCTTTCAACATACCTTCAGGTGTATTTTCTGTAACTGAGGAAGAGATGATCGCATTTACTCGCGCGCCGCGCTGCCGCTTGAGATGAGGAGCCTAGTAAGCGATCTGTCACGTCACATCAAAGAGCGCCAAAGCGCCATTTATTGTTTGAATTTCGTGATCAAATAGACAGAATCTGAAAGATTACACCTTGCATATTATCGAAAGTAACAAAACACGGAGCTTGTTATTTGGTGTTAATGGTGGTTAGGCTACAAAACTGAATTCATTGTGTACTGTTTACATAAGACATGAGGTCCATTGAGCCGGGCTGGGCGGGGCCGGGGTAGCAGGGGGCGGGGGGCGGGGCGTGTTCGGTACGCAATGACAGTATCGCGATTCGAATCGTGAGTTCACTATCGCGGTTTTTCGGTTCGGTTCGAAAATCGTTACACCCCTAGAGAATACACACATATTCTTGTGTGCACTGCTTCAGTGAGTGAGGTTGTTGTATATGTACGGCAAACATGAAGCTGTTTTAAAACTTGGAGTGAATCTCTCCAGGCTTCCCATCTGCTTAGCTTGTCTTCTGGGAGAGTTGTGTCCCAGTCTGACAATTCAGAGGTAAGTTCTCTGAGAAGAGCTCTTCCTTGGATTGTGACAGGTGCCAGTAAACCCAAAGGATCGAAAATACTGTTGACCGTGGAGAGAACTCCACGACGGGTGAATGGTTTGTTAATGGTCGATGCAGAGTAAGTGAAGGTATCATTCATGATCTCCCACAGCAGACCCAAGCTCCGTTGTGTGGGTGAAGTTTCTCCACTCAGATCTAGGTCCTTAATCACTGGAACACAATCTTCGGGTGGGAAAGCTTCCATGACCATGACTATCTGAGCATTCGAAGCAAACTTGTGTAAGCGGATGTTTGACTCAGCTAGTGAGGCCTGTGTTCGTTGGAGCAAATCGATTGCCTCAGCTTCAGATGGTAAGGATATCAAGCCATCGTCAACATAGAAATGTCTTTCCACAAACCTGACAGTATCCACACCATACTTCGCTGCGCCTTCTCTGATAGCTCTTCGTAGTCCATAAATTGCCACAGCAGGCGATGGCCCATTGCCAAAGACGTGGACCTTCATTCGATAATCAACTATTTCCTTGTTGACATCATTGTCCTTATGCCATTGAAAACGAAGGAAGTTACGATGGTCTTCACACACAAAGAAACAGTGGAACATCTGCTGAATGTCCGCTAGAATTGCAATCTTCTCTTTACGAAAGCGTAGCAGGACGCCCACAAGGGACAAACATCTGTCCTTCTTTGGTCCAGATGAATGTGACAGCATCAACAGATTCAAAATGCCAGAATTCACCTTTAATCAAATCAGCATCAAACATCATTAATCTTTTTCAAATTTATAAAATGAACATGTTCAAAATAAACCTAAAACAATGCATTGTGTATTTCAGCATTTTCACTTGTACTGCACTTTGGTCCCATCTACCTCCTCAGGTAACTTAAGTCACCTAGTTCTATTCCTGGACAGATTTTTAAGTATAGAATCAGGATTTAAGTGATTATCTATGTATGATGAAGAATGGCAGGGCGCTTTAGCCTTTTATTTGAACATAAAAGCTGTTCTGGATGGTGGTGCTGACAGCCAATAGATAAGCTAATTGGAAGGCAGGAGGCTGGCAGAAAGCATCTTCTGGCTCAGGATCTGCTCCTAATGAGGAACTAAGATTCAGTGTGGTGACAAGAGACATCCCCTGAAATCCACTGGAGCTCTGTGTGGACGCCCCCATGTTGAAGATAATGGACTCACTGTCCTTTAATGCAGAAATCTTTAGCTTCTCAGCAGGAAAAAAAATGGGCTTACATTGTGTCAGAAAACCAAGAAAGCAGTTAAAAACATTACAGACATTTTCTTTGCAGACTCTTTCCTCCCAACATGATTTATAATACAGTGCACATAACCAAGTCACTGGCAAATTACTCAACAGGTAGCTGCAAAAACATGATGTTTGGTAAGTGGTACATGTTAATTTCCAAAAAATTTAAAAATAATACTGGTACAAAAAAAAAGGAAAATGTACCTGCCTGCTCAATTTCCCACACACTGGGTGTTGTGAGTTGTTTGCTGTTGTGAGTCGATTTGCTATTCACCAGTGTCCCTGTTTAAACTCATTACTCCTTATATTACTACTTTTTTTTGTAAGAGGGGATGGCATTAAAAATGGTTTTGTTTAAAAAGATGGATAAAGGAAGGCAGTTTAGTGGTAAAATACGAGTTTCAGAGGGAGGACTTGAACTCTCACAGTATTATAATATTATACAATTTTTCCAAAAAGTAAATTACTATATGCAAATACATTTTTTTTCCAAAGTAAATTACTATATGCAAATACATAGAAAAACAACATTTCTGATTCATTTCTTTTACATAATAAGTTTGAATGCATTTTTCACAGAAATCAGTGCACAATTATAGAAAATGTAAATTACACACTGACTTTATTGACATTATTAATGCATAGTATGATATTTAGATTCTATAATTGTGCACTTGTGCACTAATTGTGCACAAGATTTAGACATGTCTTTTGGACATTTTAGACATGTCATCTATCTATCATCTCTCTCTCTCTCTCTCTCTCTCTCTCTCTCTCTCTCTCTCTCTCTCTCTCTCTCTCTCTCTCTCTCTCTCTCTCTCTCTCTCTCTCTCTCTCTCTGTGTGTATATATATATATATATATATATATATATATATATATATATATATATATATATATATAATGTATAGGAAGAGTTAGGAAGAAGCCTCTAAGTGCCATTTAAAATTTTCTTCTAAAATGATCATTTTTATCAAGCTTGTATATTTAAGTTCAGTAATTTCACTTAAATGGCAATGAAGATTACCTATTAATTGTCATTTAAGTGAAATTACTGAACTTAAATATACAAGCTTGATAAAAATGGTCATTTTAGAAGAAAATTTCAAATGGCATTTAGAGGCTTTTGCATCTGAACTCTTCGTATATATATTCCTGATAATGTACTCACTCCCATGTGATGTAAGATTTCTGATGTCTTTTTTTTTTGAGGAAAACATTCCAGGATTTGTCTCCATATAATTAACATGGTCCTCACATGTGCATATCCTGGATGTTTAACAATGTCACATGTGACTTTTCCAACGTGATGACATAATGCTTGGCGTCTCTCAGAGATGGTACAAGACGGGCATTTTTGGTTAAAAAGTATGTCATTTTAATTATTTTTAGTAAAAGACTGAGTGTTTAGCTAGATAAGGCCCTTATTTTTCGTATGGGATCGTGTTCGAGACTTTAAAGCAGCATTGAGACTGACAATTGGACCTTCAAAGTCCAAAAAATCAATGGGGGTTATGTGCAACAAACTTCCGTATTTTGTAAAACAGGTTCGCATCGCTTATGGTTCAGTGGACTCATGGATAAAACTTTTTGTAGATTTCATCATAAAAGTGTGCATACACACAAATGTTAGATTTTTGTAAGCCAGAAATTCCCTTTATAAAACCCAGTCTATATATGGAGCTTACAATGCTTATGTCAGTGTTGGTTGCATTAAAACAGAATCTAAGTGCAGGAGTCTTTATTTTGAAATAATCTCAAAACTTCACAAAACAGAATCTCAGGAACAGGAACAAGGAACAGAATAGCCAACATAAAACAACATTGAATTGCCAATGAACTAAAAGACACGCTGGGTTTAAATAGACAGCACACAAGGATTAATTAAGAAAACACACCTGAACAGACCTAAGTAAAATTAGTTACCAAGGAGACAAACAAGCAAAGGACAGAAATTAGCAAACTAAAAATCTAACTAGGAAACACTGACATTCACAGAACAGGAAACCAGATCAGAAACAAACTAAAATGTGAAAAAACAGACTCAAAACCGCACCCTCCCAGAAGGCACTTCCTGGAGCCTTTCATCCACAGGGGTGGGTGCCCTTGAGGCTGACGAAGGCACGGCTTAGTAGAACAGGAAGCCTCAAGAGCACCTGGTTAAGGGGCCCAGGGATGGTGCTGGTAGTGCAGGGATCCATGGCGGTGCAGGCAGCTCAGGAGACCGTGGCAGTGCAAATAGAATAGAGTAGATTATACTTTAATGTGTGAATGTATGTTGTGTACCACCAACAAGATCTCATTAAAGTGCGTATCTATAGCATAGCACAAATTTTATTTGTCGTGCCATTTATACGCCAAAAATAGTTTTGCATGCAAATGAGTGGTGGTGATGGCGCAGTGGATAAGACAAATGCCTTTGGTGTGAGATAAACTGGTTCGAATCCACTGTGAGACATCAATGTGTCCGATTAATTGGTCAGATAAGTTTTTGACGCCTGGAGCGTCAAACTAAAAAAACTAACCCGAGGCATTTTTTTTTAAATGACACTTTTACGCATGGCGTTTTACGCGTCAGTGTGAACACTTACATTGGTGCCCTTTGTTTAGTCACAAGGCGTTAAACGTCGACGTAATAACACACGCAAGATCCGTCCCGGTGTGGCTTTTACAGGCTTTTCAATCTTCTTTTTTGGTGCTGTTTATGCAGCCTGGTCTCATTGTTAATACGTAGGTATTTTAAGTTTTTGCAAATATAGAAAACATACTTTTTAGTACGCTTGGATAGATGCTGAAACGTATAATATAGACAGTATCTGCAACATTTAAACGTAACATTATTAGGTTTTTACAGCTACAAAGTGTAAACTATTTACCGAGTCCTTCCATGTTCGCAATCTGTGACGAAGCAGGGAAGAGCCAATGAACGTTTGATATCACTGCCGTAAAACATGACGCATCGCTTCTCGAAGGGCGCAATTTTTGAATATGAATTCATCACTAGCGCGGGATTTGACATGTACGGTCACTGCTGAGAATGGAGACGAAGATCACGACTGGATAAAAGGCTGAATTAGGAGTTGTTTCTTGCAAACAGCTATGGATTCTAAAGATTTGGATTACATCAAACTAATAAAATTGATGTCTTTTGTGAATTTTTGTTGTGTTTTATAGGAGAAAACGCTTTATGTGTCTCAAGGTAAATAAACTATATTACAAAATGGTTAAACGAGTAACGTTAAAGAATGTATTTTTAAGGTTTTATAGTGTATTGTTTAACACCATGCAGGCGAAATGAGCAAAATGTTAATATTTATGAGTATTATATCAATAAATGCGACTGAAAACTTAATAAGAGTCAAAACATAATGCTATGATTTTAATATGCATAAATTGTGAATATGAACAAATGTGTACGTTGGTGGATTTGTTCATACGTAAATAAATTACGTTTTTGTGCTGTCAATACGTAAATATTGTAAGTTTTAGTACTGTAAATACGTCAGTATTATACGTTTCTGCGCATATAAAACGAATCATATATACGTATGATAGAACTTTACGTTTTACACTTTACACTTTACGTACAAATACATACGTATTCTCATGAGATCACGTTGGTTTATGTCTGTTTTCTAGGTTGTTGTTTTTTTCTGTGAATTAGTCCTGTCATCCTCTGTTTCCCTGACTGTTAGTCTCCTAGGTTACAAATGGTATGATTTAGTTGTCACAGTTTTACGCTTATTTGATTGGTTTATTCTGTCTATTTAAACCCTGTAAGTTTTACAGTTCATTGTCAGTTGTACATTGTGTTAAGTTGGTTGTTCTGTTCCTGTTCTTGAGTGTTGCTGTAAAGATTTGAGTTTGTTTCTGAATAAGGACTGCTGCACTTAGATCCTTTTATCTCTGCTGCAACCAATGTGTAATACTAAAATTGTTTAATTATTAATTATTTTTATCAATGATACAAACTATCCTTTCCTAACTAACTATTTATACAGTCAAAGTATAACTAACTAACTAACTAACTAACTGAACTGAACTAACGAACTAACTAACTAACTAACTAACTAACTAACTAACTAACTAACTAAGAACCTAACTGATTTTCAAAGTTCTTCATTCTTATTCCTCCATGTGCTTATGTGGTTATTCATTTCATGACTTCTTATCACACCACTTTTTTTGATGACGAATGGTGTTCTGTGAGTCTCACTTGACATATTTACATATGTATTAAATAATGTGCATTATGTTGTCAGAACACTCGCCTACTTCTTGAAAATAGAGGCCTTGAGGTTTGGCCCTTATGCTTAGTAATGGAAAAGACAGTCAACGGGACAACCAATCGGAAGCGCCACTGAACATGTCTGGTGTGAGAATAGCGTGGTCGTAAGACACAAATATGTAGCATGGCCTAAAAGTGGTTTTGCACTTTTTCAAATGACATTGTTTCATGGTTCTGTCACTTCCGTCTGGTCTTATCTCAGTCGGTGACAGAGCTCTGACATTCCCGGTTTGTCATGTTCTTGTGTTCTAGTTCTGTTTATTGTGAGCACATGGCTTGCCATGTGTTTCCTTTGTGCCATGTGCTCTCCTGTCTATTGTCAGCCCCTCCCATCTCGTTACCTGTTAAGTGAATTATCTCCCTCACCTGTCTTGCTTGTTACCTTCTGTCATTTGTTCTCTATTTAGTCTCCTCTTGTGTTTGCAGTCCTCTGTTGGTTTGTTATTATCTGTTTCCCTCATGTTTCCGGTGTCTGCCTGACACTGTAGCTCTGTTTTCGCTGGCTCAGTTTTGGTTTTCAGTTTTCATGTTGTTTTGTAGTCATTTAATTAAACCTACCTTCCTGCAGCTTGAATCCTCATCTTCCTTATTTTCCTCATCACGTGACACATTGTTATCTAACAAGAATACAATTTCTGATTAATGTTTCTAACGTTGAAACTCCCCAACAAAAAAAATGACGGACAAGTGTAAAAGCTGTGATGCCAGTGCTGGGAGTTCATGCAATACTGTTCTCTCTGCTGGCCTTCCCCATTCACACTTAAAGTTTATGTGGCGGCCATTGCAGCTTTCCACACACAGGTGGATGGTGGATCTCTGGGGAAGCACTAATTGGTAACTTGTTTCCTTCGTGGCACTATGAGAATTAGGCTGATTCTCAGATTAGAGTCCCGGCACAGGATCTAGCCATAACTTTGGAATGGTTATCTTTAGGCACAATTCTAGCTGTTGTACTTGGCAATGGATAAGTGCATTGCTCCAAAGATGCAATTTCTGTTTACTATTACTTCACTTAAGAAAGAAGGAGATGGTGCCCACCATGGAAGAAAAGACCTAGGTACCCACCGTGGTGGCAACAATCAGCAGGTGGATTGTGGAAGCTGTTTCTATGGCTTATGAGGTGTTTGGTCTGCCTTCTTTCTTTAAGTCAGGGCACATTCCACTTGGGTGTTGCTTCCTCCAAAGCCTAATTGTCAGGGGCATCCCTGCAGGAAGTTTGGGATGTGGCAGCACACATTTATACGGTTTCGTTGCCTAGAACTTTTGGTCACTCAAGGGGTCTCAAGTTCTTTTGTACTGAGTTGTGCTGGGACAGCTTCACACCAGGAGAGGCATTTGTCAGCATGGCGATGTGTGGGTATTTCGTTCCCCAAAGCGTCATCTGAGACCCGGTGCAAGTTCTCTTGAAAGAGAACACCTCAGGTTATGCATGTGACTAGTGTTGTCAAAATATTCGTACTTCGGTACCAAGTCGGTATTAAAAAAATTTAACGTAGGTACCAAGTCCCGGTGGTCTGAATACCCTCGGAAGTAACTTGGATCTCGATGCGCATGTATACACAAAAGGTGTGAATACTGTGCCTCCTCATGAAAGCAGCTGATATTAAACAGCAAAACGGACTATTAAATATAAACCCTGCATGTTGCGCTTGTCTCTGTGAATGAACGGCACAGACGCACATTTCATTTAACATTACCTGCCACACACACACTGAAGAACGAGTGACGCTCGCGCTGTTTTCAATTTCTGCTGCCTCACAAAGATATGATGACATGATTCATGATCCATTCATCTCCAAGAGTCACTTCATGAGCATTTTACCGTTCAAATATGAACCCTGCATGTTCTGCTTGTCTCTATGTGTCTATGTAACGGCGCAGACACGCAGGTTTCATTCAACGTTACCTCTCTCTCACACAAACACTGAAGCGAAAGTGACAGCTTGCGCTGTTTTCAGTCTGTGCTGCCTCACAATATGATGACATGATTCATGATTTCATTCTCCAAGAGTCACTTTATGAGCATTTACCGTTTCATTTGAGAAAAACTACGTCATATCCATAGGGTCATATCATATATCATACACGCACAGAAAGTCAAAGGTCTCTACGGCAACCCGTCAAAATAAAAGTTTGGTTTAACTTAAAGAAATTGACAGAAATAATTATCCTAGGCTACTGTACAATATATTTAACCACGTCTCCATTTATTAAAAATACTACTGTAGCCTATATCCACTGAATGCTGTATTTTTCACTTGATTTTTATTATAAGCAATATTTCTCAGTATCAGTCAGATATTTTCGTTTAAACAGCATGTAGCCTTCAATGCTTTCATAAATGTACCATCATAAATAATAAGTGATTGAATTTAATTTAATATATTTTTTCAAGTAGATAAATAAAAAATAAAAAAAACTAATTTTACTGTGGTACCGAAATTGGTACCAAGAACCGTGACATTTTAATGGTATTGAGTACCGACTACTGGAATTTTGGTACCGTGACATCCCTACATGTGACCATGGTTCCCTGAAAGGGGAACGAGATGCTGCAGTTCTCTTGCCATACTCCTACATGCCTGGAAATGGATTGATCACCCTTTCTAAAAGCTGCTGCTGTTTGAATTAATTCAATTGAATTGAAGGAAATACCAAAATGGTGGCACAATGGCTTCAATTTTTATGAGCAATCCAGTCTATATCATTTGTATAATTTATTTAGATCAATGGTTGACTGTCAGGAATTTGCTGTCAAGTCACATCCAGTTTAGATAGCATCACTGATTATAATGGGTTCTACTTGCTTTTACTAAAAAAATCACTATATTTGCATATTATAATGTTGTTAAACCAGTTTATTTAAACATTTTCAAATCTCCTATGTGTGCTTGTCTAGCATTTAGCATGATGTCAGAAGACTCAGTATTCAGTATTTTTCAAAGATTTAAAAATCATCTCTAAATTAAATAAACTAAATTATCTATAAAACAGTCAAATCAAGTCAAGTCACATTTATTTATATAGCGCTTTTCACAATACAGATTGTATCAAAGCAGCTTCACAGTGATAACATGACAGAAGTACAAGACAGATAAGTAATATTGTTAAATGGTAAAAACCCGACTAAGCAAGCCAAAAGCAAGGCAAAGCAAGGCGACAGTGGCAAGGAACCAAAACTCCATCAGAT
Organism: Hybognathus amarus; assembly: GCA_030378365.1. Classification (NCBI taxonomy): domain Eukaryota; kingdom Metazoa; phylum Chordata; class Actinopteri; order Cypriniformes; family Leuciscidae; genus Hybognathus; species Hybognathus amarus. Next base: position 259,776 of record JAQIUQ010000068.1, read on the forward strand.
TGGATGGAGAAAAAACCTTGGGAGAACCCAGGCTCAGTCGGGGCCAGTTCTCCTCTGGCTTACATTCATATTGTTTATATATAAATATTAAATATAAATATTGTTCATATATAATATGGAGCCATAACATATCGCCAGCGTTGAGTCGTCTCTTCACAGGCGTTGGGGCATCTGAGATCCCCGTGAGAGGCTGGATACAAACTGGACCTGACAAACGCCATTTTTCTCGGGACAACCGTCCCGAGATAACAGCAGAAAGGCAGATGGGAGATAATTAGCATAGCTGATGTTCAGAATGATTTCCATTATACAGGAGTCAGTGTTAGAAAATCACTATCTCACAAACTCTCCGCAACCCAACCATCACGCGCCGAACGTGTCGACCCGTTTGTCTAAAAGGCTGTCGAGCCCGCTGGTGCGTTAAGCAGTTTCAGCGTCAAACGGTTCTGTATGGCATAACAGAGGACTAAAAGGTAAGCGTTATGTGAATGCTTGACTGAAGAGATGCGTTTTAGTCTAGTTTTAAACTGTGTCAGCGAGTCAGAGCCTCGAACCGGTCTGGGAAGGCTATTCCAGAGTTTTGGAGCTAAATGCGAGAACGCCCTCCCTCCTTTAGTGGACTTAGATATCCTAGGAATGACCAGAAGCCTTGAATTTAGTGATCTTAAAGAACGCGGTGGATTGTAGGGCGAAAGAAGGTCCGTTAAGTACATTGGAGCTAAACCGTTTAGGGCTTTATAGGTTAGTAGTAGTATTTTGTAGTTGATGCGGAACTTAATAGGTAACCAGTGTAGAGATGATAAAATCGGTGTTATATGATCGTATTTTCTTGACCTAGTAAGAACTCTAGCGGCTGCATTTTGGACTAACTGTAGCTTGTTTATTGAGGATGCAGTACAACCGGCTAATAAAGCATTACAGTAATCTAGTCTCAAGGGCATAAATGCATGTGTACAACATGCAAAACAGTGTACAACATATCAAAATGTTATTGAGCAGGAATTCCCCCACCAGAATTCCAAGTAAAAGACATCTCTAAACATTGTAATGCTTGAAAAGAAAGCAAATGACAAACAAAGCACACTCTAAAAAAATAAAACATTGGGTCAACAAAAAAAATATGTTAACCGTTTCCACTAGAATTTCTAAGTTAAGACTGCTGGCAGAATTACATTAATTCAAAGCAATGTTTTGAGTATGGTGAATTACCTTTTAGGCCACAATAAAACACATTTTTAAGTAACATGAACTTAAAACATTATGTTGAATCAACTTAATTACTTGCATTCATGTTGAAAATTATTAAGTTCATGTAACTTAAAAATGTGTTTTATTGTGGCCTAAAAGGTAATTCACCATACTCAAAACATTGCTTTGAGTTAATGTAATTCTGCCAGCGTCAACTTAGAAACTCCTAGTGGAAACGGTTACACATATATATATATATATATATATATATATTTATTTTCTTCTTCACCTTTCTTAAAACATTATGTTGAATCAACTTAATTACTTGCATTCACGTTGAATCCAGCAGTGTATAGAAGACCAATAAAATTCTAACATAAATTCTCACCATCAGTCAGCTTTGTTAATGTTTAAACTGTCACAAACACTTCTCACTACATGTCCTAACAATGGCAATGACAGAAAGAACACGAAGAAAACCCCTTTTTATTATCTATGTTCAACCATCAAATTTAATATGCAAAAAAGCAGTGAAAAAATTCAATGGTGGGAAAATTATAAATGAGCAGAACTGAAATATAATTTTAGTTGTACCACACTGCTGATATGTTCTGATTACTCATATTTTAAACAGTGAAGTTACAAAGTTCTTTGAACTGGTTATACTATGTGTTTGATTTTAGTCAGTTTATTTTGTTTCAGTGTAGAGGAGGCTTTTAACCCTGTATATTGAAAAATTTGTCATATGTGGGTGTTGTTGTTCTGCCTCAGTTGCCTCTTAAAATAGAATGTGGCTTCACCAAATAAACCGTACAGCAAGAAAGATATTTTTGCAAAAACTATTGCAAGTTTATGTTTAATTGTTCAAATTGTATTGTCACAGATTTCTTAAACAACATTCCTTTGTGTTCTTTAAGAAAAATAAGGAGCTTGCACAAGTTCACTTTTGCTCTCAAATGACTGCACTTATGATGTAATGTTAATTATCACAAAAAATATTTCAGTTTATCCTGCCTTTCTTTAAAATAATTTGGGTTACAGTGAGGCACTTTTCTAGTGAAAGCTGAATGAGGCAAATTTGTAAATGTTAAATTACTCACTGCTTCAAAATTATAGGCACAGGATGCAAAACAAATAATTAAAAATGTGTTTATGATTTTAGTACGACAAAATTGCTTATTAAACTTTCATTTTTTTTTTCTTCTTCAATTTTAAAACTACTTTGCCACAACACACCACCTAAAATAAGAACAGCTTTACAGCTTAAATAATACACAAGATTCACAGAATTAATGTAAGTGCTTTTAGAAATTTATTTTATAACATTTGATCAAACTAAATCTTGTGAGAACTCAAAAAATGACTGATGCATGGTAATGATTCACACAATATCAGGATAAAACCGTGAACTGTGAGATGTTTTGTGAGTTCTATACGCATATACGATCGATGCTGTCAAACTTGACGTTCTTAATGTGAATAAAATGCCCCAGAAAAATAATATAATATATATAGATATTTTAATATTTTATATTAAAAAAAACTAAAAAGGCCAATAAAAATAAGCTGATGTTTCCTGATTGAGCAGTTTGATTCAGCTAAAGCTTCTTCAGTGTAATGTATATGTCAAAATGTGTACATTATGTTCTGTTGTGCTTGCAATTGAGATAATAGCCTAAATGTTCTACCTTTAATGTAAACAAGTACATATTTTTCTATTTTATTTTATTTTATATTATGTACATATGAAGAGATTTGTGTGACGTAGTGTGGAGAAATAGTGCTGAGGCTGGATCCCAGACGCAGTGTAGCTTTATTTACAAATACCAGAGCAGGATACATAAACTAAGAACAGGATTCGGAATCAGAAGACACCAACGTTCACATACAATAAATCAACAACTAACAAAGACAGACTTTAAAATAGATCAAGAACAAACGAGCTAGACAAGATAACAAGGGGCGTGAGAAATGAATGAAATGAATTATGATTTATTAAGCATGATCTAACGTTACTTCTGCATATCGTTGTTGTCAACCTTGGGATGTCGCCGCTGAACTTTTTTGACGGCGATCAGCTGTAAAATGGCTTGGTCCTGCTCGGTTTTCGTTGACTTTGAATAAAACAACTGAAAGTTTTTCAAAAGATCCCCTGGGGTCAGTGTGTCAACGTGACAGAAGTTTGAGGCTGTCGTGTGAGAACAAGCAACAGCCGGTATTTCCTCCTCCGAGTGGCTCATCTTCTTAATCTCCTCACGTAAATGATTTCGACTTTCTATGTCACGTTTACCCGTGCAGGATGCCTTACCCTCGCATTTTACGTAAAATTAAACATTGTTTTGTATCTGGTCGGTATTTAAAAAAGTTAGATTTTTGCAGTAACTCATTTTTTAAATTTTTTTTTTAAATGGCGTTTCTCGCGTTTTGGAACCAAACTCTTCCTATTTTTTTCTTGTTTTTATAGGCTTTGTACTCATTTTTAGACATTTTAACTATGCAATGCGCTAAGTATCTTTTTAAAGTATACTTTTTTTCTTTTTTTTATGAAGGGACCATACACAATTTTTAACATAAAATTCCAATTTCATGTATTGTACTGGATTTAGCCAGAGGCTATTTTTCAATCCGTAGTCCCCCATACTGGGCACGTTTATTGGGTTACATTTTATCTGTAAAAAATTCTGGGTTTCCATCAGGCCCAGAATTTCTGGCAGCACAAAAAAAAAAAAAAAAAAAACCGGAATCACTTGAACCATGAGTGTAAAATGGGGCCATAGGTCAAAGGGCCCTATTTTAACGATCTGAAACGCAAGTGTCAAAGCGCAAAGCGCAATTAACTTGTGGGTGGATCCCGGCGCTGTTGCTATTTTCCTGGCGGGATAAATGCCTCTTGCGCCTGGCGCAAGTCTAAAAGGGGTTGGTCTGGAGTAGCTTCATTATTCATAGGTGTGGTTTGGGCGTAACGGAAATAAACCAATAAGAGCGTAATATCACATTCCCTTTAAGAGCATGATGAACGAATGCGCTTGTTCCGTGGCACAATTCTATTTTAACGGCGCATTTACCAGGCGCGCTTCAGCATCGGGTTCACAGCCGAGTGAGAATGATGTTCTCCGTCAGGGCCGTAAAAAGAAAGAGAAGGGACACTGGGGATGGGACAAACCCACCCAAATTAGCTTCGGGTTAAACATGCATATAATATTTTGGGTAAATGTGTAAGCTTTATGCCTGTTTTTTCCCATCATCATGGACACAACAATGATTTCCCTCATGTATATATATTTTTCCGTATAATAATGTATCATTTGCAAAAAGTAAAATGCATCTGTGTTGATGAGAGAATCATCTACAGTGCATCCTGCGTTGTTCACACTCTGTATTATGGCCAAGCATGCACGCTTAAAATAGCATCTGAATATACGCGCAACGCGCCACTGACTTTAGACCAGGTTTTTTCTGGTCATTGGCGCAATTGTTTTCTGGAACTGCAAAATAGCACCAGGGATTGTTTGCGCCGACACACGCCTCCTTTTTGCGCCAACCCGCCCAGGAAGCGCAAGTTCATTTGTTAGTTTACCGACGTGCGTCTGTGGAGGAAAAAAGCCCGCTTTGCGCAAGTGCAAAATAGGAATGATAAATGCGTCAGTGTATTAAAGTCATTTGCGCCGGGTGCAAGATAGAGCCCAAAGTGTCCGAATACATTTTGGTCCAGAATGTTTTATAAATTTTACTGAGATTTCACCGTATGAAGTATTTTTGGGGTATAATATGTCACAGTTTACTATATTGTTGCTGTCCTTGTTTAGATAAATAAACAGTAGTATGCTGCACCCACTATTTGGGGCCTATTTCAAGGTTTGCATTCTACAAGGCACTGCTGTTGTGCGGAAGAGCGGGCATTCCCCGTTAAGGGTTTCTCTGTATGAACGGTGTCGTTATAACTAATTAGTTATCATTAGTTAATAACTAAGGATCTTTGCAATGGAATCAAAACTAACTACAGCTGGACAATATAACTTTATTCTGCAACAATCTCTGTTACTTTAATTTCCTGTCATCACTGTAAAGGTGATATAAGAATGAAGGTGACTTGACATGACTAGTAAAAAAAATGTCCAAAATTTTATCTGTGGGGTCTGAATAATGTTTGGTTTGACTGTAGTTACTGTTACGAATCTTTCCCCATCCTTCTCTGTTTGAAGTGAAGTAAAAATCCTGGCAAGTAAAAGACTTTGTTCATAACATGTTTAGACTCACTGATTTACAAAAGCTTTAAATAGAATAGCAGGCATTTTTGTAATGCTCAATTATTTCAATCATCATCTGCAGCTGCAGCAGCAGCTGAGAAACAAACAAATGTAAACAACAACAGTCTTTAGTGTAATCTCACTTGTACAGTTTGTCAAACTCACAGAGAGATGAGGCATTGCAACAACCGTCATTTATACATTGCAGTGGGTAGCACTGTCGCCTCACAGCATGAGGGCCCACATTTTGAGTTTAAGCTGAGCCAGGAGTCCTTTGTGTCTGGAGTTCGCAAGTTTTCCCTGTGTTGATTTTGCTTCAGGTGCTCGGGTTTCCCCAAGAATCCAAAAACACACAGAACAGGTGAAATGGAGACAATAAATTACCTGTATGTACAAGTGAGTGTGTGTTAGATTATACTGTGAACATAAATAACTTTTACATCTTACTTTTATTTTCCTTCATTATGCCTAAATAAACATATTCCATTCTCTATACAAAGATATCCATTCCCAGGAACACTTAAATTTAAATAGCACGTACACAAAGATCACAGACTGCAATCTTATAGAGATCAGAGCTGTTCCATACTCAAGTGCTTTCTGCTAAACCACGAGCAGAGACTGTGTGCTTTACACAAACATACACACACTCCTGCTGTTGTCTTATCACTAAAGTGTGACAGACAGCACTTGTCAATTGACACACACACTTGATGTTATCAGGGAGTGTGGCTGGGCTTTGACTGATGAGAAGAGTGTCACTCACACTTTGTTCTACGCTGGTGGGAAATGTAGCTGCTAAGAGAGCTTTGTCTTTCATAATGTACCACGACCATATACTGAATTGTGAGTGGCCAGAGTATGACTGTGTGTTTGTGTATTTCCAGATAGAGGCCATGACAGGAAGAGAGTAAGTGGATAATTGTTAATTATTTGTTAAATTGGGGTTTACTGAAATGTAATGCAGCCGCTCTGGCTTTATTGGTAACTTTTTTGTTGACAAAATGAACAAAAAGAGACAATATTTTCTCTTAAATATAACTTAATTTTAACTTATTTATCTGAACTGTTGTATAAAATCAATTTCACATTTCCACTTGTTTCCACCCGATTGCAGGACAAAAACAGCACTTGAGTGATATTGTGATACCCTATGATATAAAAATGAGACAACAACTCATACTGGGGCATTTTTTTTCACTCCTTTGAAATTTAGGAGCATTCTATACTGCATTCTTTAGGCTGCAGTTGATATTTGTCAACCTTTGTTGCCCCTAAAGAGGCGTGGTGATGGCAAAATATGATATGGAATGAAAATATATATTTATATCAATTCTTGCATTACCCAGAGAAACAACACAAACGTATTTAAAGGGTAACTAAACCCCTGGTCAGAGCCTGACTCCATCCACTGGCAATATTTGAAAAATGCTGAAAAAGTGGGCAGACCCCAGCAGAGATAGAGGGGACTAAATAGATGCTAAAACACTCTATCCTGATCATTTTCAGTACTTGCAATTCCAACTCCTGACTCCGTAGAGTGGTTTTGACGAAACAAGCTGGTTTTTATACTGCCAAGGGCATAGCTCGATCCATTGTTACAGATCATTAACTAAAAAAAAGTTGGTTTAGTGTTTAGTTACTCTTTAAATATAGTTTAATATATTTAAAGAGTAACTGAAATGGTTCGTAGAAACCATTGGTGGCACTGGTTTTATGATCTACTTACAATGCTTTTGGGAAACGCAGTTCAGGTCAAAAATTAAGGTTTTCAGGCAAAATGGGGATATGCAAGAGTGTGTGTGCATATAAATGGGGTTTCGTTTAGAAAGTGTATCGACTTCGAGTATCACAAAATGAGCCAATGGCAAAGAAATGCCATGGGTCTGTGTAATTTGCATGGCGCAACTCTGCCCCACCTTGTGGGTATAAAAGGAGAACGCGGCAATATGCAGATATATTTCTTCGCTGGGGGGCAAAGACTGAGCTCAGGCGATCCCCCGGTACAGCGGAAGTGACAGGCAGATGTAACGTCTCCATTACCTACTCAGTGAACAAGGGTTATGTATGTGACAGAGGGTTTCCGTATATGTATCGACTCAATACTCTGAAGTCGATAGGCTTTCTGAGCGAAACCTCATTCATATGCACACACACTCTTGCATATCCCCATTTTGCCTGAAAACCTTAATTTTTGACCTGAACTGTGTTTCCCAGAAGCTTGTAGTGATGGTGACCAGTGCCAGATGGTTTCTATGAACCATTTAGTTACTCTTAAATATATAAAACTATATTTAAAAAGTAACTAAACACTAGAGCCAACTTTTTTTAGTTAAATCTGTGTAAGTCTATTAGCGAGGCACCATGCGCTAGAGACCAAGAGGACACCACACTCCGGGTGGAGTGGGCAGTCACACCAAGGGGGCACGGTCAACCTTGCTGCTGGTATGCCAAAGATATGGCGTCCACTATCCAGTGAGACAGCCTTTGCTTGCAGACAGCCTTTACCTTCAGCTTCCCACCATGACAGACAGAGAGCTGGTCTGACATTCTGAAACACTGCGTTCTGTCTACTTAGGCGGGGAGGGTGCGTACTGGACAGAGCCATGCCAAGGTTGGGTCTACTTCCTCCAGGGGGAGCGATTGCAGGTTCAGGAGTGGTGGGAACCTTGGGCACATATGCAGGCCGAGGTCTCGGGATCACAGTGAGAGTATGCCGGCCTCGAATTCCAGGCACGCTCCGTCGACGGAGAATGCGTGCAGGTCCCCTACCCTCTTGATGGAGGCTAGTGCAACCAGCAGAGCTGTCTTCATAGACATACATTTAAGGGGGCACTGCAGAAGTCACTCTCTGCCCGAAGGGAGGTAACATGTGGAGAACATGTAGGGGCAGTCCAACATATGGAATGTCACTGTGGTGGCTCCAGCCTAAGAAGGGGGAGGCTATACCAGACAGTGACGGCAAAGAGGACTCTGGCAAGGGAAAGACACGGGGCTCACCGCAGGGAGCTGGTCATGAAAGAATACTCATATGGGATCGCTGCAGGAATCACTACATATGGAACCCAGCCTAGCACAGGTTACACAAGCAAACAAGCACTAGGCCTGGCATCGGACGCTTTGCAACGTCCGACTACCAAAGGGGTGCAGAGGAACTCACAGGGTTCACCTGAGTGGGGAACTCGACTGGAGAAAAAGCGCACGCAAGCCAAGGCAATGGCATCCACTATCCAGTGGGCCATCCTCTGCTTCGAGACAGCCTTTACCTTCTGCTGGCCTCCGTAACAGACGAAGAGTGGATCTGAGTTCCTAAGGCTTTGCATTCTATCCATGTACAGACGCAGAGTGTGGACAGGACAGAAAAAAGCAATGGCTGGGTCTGCCTCCTCCGAAGGCAACGCTTGCAGGTTCACAACCTGATCCCGTAAGGGAGTGGTAGGAACCTTGGGCACGTATCCGGGCCGGGGTTCTCAGAGTCACGTGAAAGTTAGCCAGGCCGAATTCTAGGAATGATTCGTCGAACTCGAAAATGCATGCAGATCCCCTACCCTCTTGATCCAGGACAATGCAATCAGGAGTACTGTTTTACAGGACATAATTTTTTAACTCAGCTGACTGCAACGGCTCAAAGGGTGGTCTCTGAAGAGCCGAAAGGACCAGAGACAAATCCCAAGAAGATATTAGAGAAGAAGATAAGATTTAGGCTGAATCCCAATTCACCCCTTGGCCCTACCCCTTGTTTTCGGATGTACCCTTGGCCCTTAAAACAGAGTTATAAGGGCCAAGGGGTTTAAATATTCCCCTATGAAATGGAACAACCCTTCATGAACTTGATATGTCATATGTCGTCGGCGAAGGCTCTACCGTTACAAAGTTTTTACAGGATTTCTCCATGACAACAACTGACAATCAGCGCAGCTGCTCTTAACTTTGAATAAACATGATGATTATAACATCCCTTCCTCGAAATGTATGTCTTTTCTGATCGGAAAGGTAATTTATTATACCATTTCTTAATTTAAACGACTATAGTGTTATTATCAGAGTAAATAAAGTGCGTCGTGGAATCATCTTGCGCTAAATTTAAATGTTTAACCATTTGCGATCCATCTCGCCGGTGATTTCCGATGCATTCCGTGAACTTTCTCATAGCCCTCCGTTTGGAGTGTGCCTCTAAAAATCTCCATTTCGAGGGCTATGTAGCCCTACCCCTTCACCCTGTCCCTCGATCTCAGCAAGAATCGGGACACCCTACCCCTAGACGTGAACACGCAAAACACAGGGGTAGGGCTAAGGGGTGGGGCCAAGGGGTGAATTGGGATTGAGCCTTAGTCTCCTCGTCCCCTCAGGAATCTGACGATCAGGTAGTGCTTTCCCAACGACTTACCTTTAACTACATCGTGATGTGCTGCAACAGCGGCAACACACACTTTAAGGAGGTCCTCTCTCAGAGGAATAGGCCAAAGAGGGACTGTCGCGAGGAGCACTAGTTTGGGGAACCAGGTCCGGTTGGGCCAATACGGCGGAACTAACAAGACCTGCTCCTCGTCCTCCCTGATCTTGCACAAGATCTTTGCAAGAAGGCTCACTGGGGGAAACACATACTTGTGTAGGCCCAGGGGCCAGCTGTGTGCCAGGGGACCCATGCCGAGGGTCCTCTCTGTCAGGGAATAGAACAACTGGCAGTGAGACGTGTCCAGGGTGGCAAACAGATCTACCTGTGCAGTCTCCGAAGCACCTGAAAATCAGCTGAACCACCTGGGGATGGAGTCGCCATTCTCCCGGTAGCACCTGCTGCCGTGAGAGCTTCGTCGGCTGCACGGCTGAGCAGGCCAGGAATGTAAACGGCACGAAGCGACCTCAGATGCTTCTGACTCCGAAGGAGGAAATGGCGGACGAATTGTGACATGCGGCGGGAGCGTGAGACCATCCTGACGGTTGATGTACGCAACGGTCGCAGTGCTGTCCGCACGGACCAGTACATGCTTGCCTTGTAGCAGCGCTTTGAAGCGGCCAGCAAGATGTACTGCTAACAACTCGAGGCAGTTGATGTGCCAATGCAGTTGAGGCCCCGTCCACAGACCTGAAGCTGCATGCCCGTTGTACGTGGCCCCCCAGCTGGTGGCAGAGGCGTCTGTGGTGACCACAGATGCCTGGACACTTGTTCTAGGGGAACACCTGCCCGCAGGAACGAAGGGTCCAACCACAAGCTGAGAGTTTGGCGACAGTGTGGGGTCATTTGGACCCGGCACAAGCCGCTCTGCCACGCCCATCTCGGGACTCGATCGTGGAGCCAGAGTTGGAGCGGTCTCATATGAAGCAATCCGAGCGCCTTTCTTGCGTACAATGAAGTATGGGCTGTAGAAGCCGGTCCTCATTTTGGCTGGAGGGACCGGCTCGCTTGCGTCCGTCGCCAGTAGGACTGGGATCTCTGCCCAGAGCACAGGGACACTGTCCACCAGAACACGAGTGAACAGAATGCCCCTGAACACAGGGGGACACTGGGCAAACTGAAGCGCATAGCCGAGTGCTGACAGTACGGATGAGCCAGCGAGACGGGCTGGGAAGCGCTAGCCAGGGTCACAGGCACCGTGCAAGCGGGACCAACAGCCCTGCAGACGTACCTGGGTGGGGCAGCACAGCGAAATGCAGGGACCAACTCGGGCGGCATAGCAGCCTGAAGTGGGATCTGAGTGTGTGGTGCAACACATACCTGCTTCTGTCGAAGGGCAGAGGGAGTGTGTGGAGGCGTCAGTTCGTCCAGAACACAGCCACTGCTGCTAACTGGTAATGAAAGAGGGGCTTGAGGGTGACAAGGCATAGCGTCGTCGACCGCCAACCGCCCTCTGGGACCCAGAAGTTTCAGAAATTGCTCTTCCTGTTGAAAAATTGGTTAACACTGGCCTGTGGGTCAGTGGAGGAACAGAAAGAAAAGTAAACAAAAGAGTCTCCAACCGGCCCTCCATCGGGGGAAGGAGAGGTGTCTTCACCACCTCCTGAGGAGCAACTTGATCCACCTCTGCGTCGTCTGCACCTGCGTTTGCCTCCTGGATTGGCAGCAGCCTGGAAGGGTGTGGTTGACTTCCCGAGGCCTGCTCCAAACTGAGGCCTGGATGGTGGCTGCTGCTGCTGAGGCCAAGCAGGAGTGGAGGACATCGTAGGAGGTTGACCTCGTCGACGAGCGGACGGAGGGTCTGCGGCCGGTGGATGCATGGGAGCAGCAGCAGTCCGCGGGGCAGGATGTGTCAGATGGCCTCCGTCTGCTTCTGGGTGGCCAAAAACTGTTGGGCAAAGCTCTCAAAGAGGGGCATCCAGGAACCAATATTTATCTGTGTCCCTCATGTCCGCCAGGTTGAGCCAAAGTTGGCACTCCTGGACCTCCAAGGTTTTTTTGTCACTCAGAGAGCAATGTCAGTTGCCTCACGGAGCTCCGGGGGTCAGAACCACCCTTGTTCATGTCCATAAAGCGCCTGGGTCTGGTGGACCTGCAGAAGCGCCATGGCATGGAGGGCGAAGCAGCCTGTCCACAGGTCTTCTGTAGCCGTCACCATGAGACCGGACGGAAACCTACAAGCTTTGGATGGGAGGTGTGAACTGACACGCCAGGTGTAAAAACACACAACGGACACAGTTGCAACACGACGGCACTCTCCACCGGCTGGACATCCACATACCCCTTAGCTGCTCCGCCGTCGAGGGTGGAGGAGCCACCAAGACGGCTTCTGGCACTATACGGCACTGTCCACATCCTAGTAAGCTCCTCATGCACTTCCGGGAAAGAATGGTACCTGGGCAGCGCACTGAGAACCAGTACGGCCCACCCGAGAAACCAGTCATCCAACCGAGAAGGCTCAGGACATGGTGGGGGGAGTACTGAAGCTCCTCCTCCGATGCAGCGATAGACATCTGGTCGTCAGGTGGAGCTCCAAAGGACACGGCTTGTAATGTGACTTGCAATGTGATAAGACTGTGGTGTAACTGTCTTTTCAGGGTCAGTATAGGTCATGTTTAGTCAAAGACTTGTTTTTGTTGTCTAATCATTGGTTAATTTAGTAACACTAAGGGCTATATCTTGCACCCGGCGCAAATGACTTTGTACACAAACACATGTGTCATTCCTTTTTTGCTTGCGCGCAAAGCAGGATTTTTCCCTCAAAAGACGCATGTCGGTAAACTAGGAAGTTAACTTGCGCTCCCTGGGCGGATTCGGCGCAAAAAGGAGGCGTGTTTCGGCGCAAACATTCCCTGGTGCTATTTTACACTTTTAGAAAACAATTGCGCCACTGACCAGAAAAAACCTGGTCTAAAGTCAGTTGCGCATTGTTCATAATGCTATTTTAAGCGCGCATGCTTGGCCATAATGTAGCGGGTGTACAGACGCGCATACAATTTGATTTTCTCATCAACACAGATGCAGCAGTTTTTATTTTTGCTAATCATACATTATAACAAGGAAACGTCTCGGTTACGAATGTAACCCTCGTTCCCTGAAGTAGGGAACGGAGACGGTCACGTCGGAATGACGGAGAATGGGGGTTTCGCATAGAAAGCCAATCCTCTTCGAGAATTTAATAACGAGCCAATGGCATGCAAATGCCTTGGGTCTGCGGAATTTGCATAGCGTATCTCCGCCTCCCCTCGTGGGATAAAAGGAGGAAGCAGACGCAACCGCAGTATGTCTTCGCTGAGGAGCCGAGACTGAACTCAGGCATCTACCCAGCGGTACAGCGGAAGTGGCAGAGAGACGTAACGTCTCCGTTCCCTACTCAGGGAACGAGGGTTACATTCGTAACCGAGACGTTCCCTTTCGTAGTCACTCCGAGTTACGTCAGAATGACGGAGAACGGGGGTCCCCCGTGTAATCACGCCACCTTCACAGCTGTCTTCCAGTGCCCTGCGAAAGCCAGACCCCTGTAGTCTAGTTCACAAAATGACAGGAGTCCCACTTAGGACAGGAATACCAAGGTACACTGGGAAGCATATCCCAAGGGAATATGCCCAGAATGCCTACCCGTAGGGAGGACTTAAGAATACACATATGACCCGGAGGGCTGCATATGGAGGAACACTGGAGTGACCAACCGAAGGTGGCTAACTTAACTCCAGGGGTGGCAAGGTGGCTTGCCGAGGGAAGACACATGCTCAGAGAGGCTTACAGTGGATAATACACATGTGGAGGTTACCGCAGGAACCTGAGCACACGAAGGCACCTCGCCGACGTTCAGTGACGAACACTGACGCTGAGCGTCAACGGTGCTGGAGGACTCAGGGCCTCAATGGAGGCTCAGCTGATGGAATTTCGCCCTTATCCAGTCGGTGGAGTGGAATGGCGAGCAAGCGAAGACACCTGAGCGGGTCCAGTACTGGCCGGTTGAGCGAGTACAAGAGAGGACACGGGCTCCACTCGGAGATTGTAAAATCTAGCGAATGTGTTAGGTGTCGCCCAGCCTGCAGCTCTGCAGATGTCTGCTAGCAAGGCGCCATGCGCTAGAGCCCAAGAGGATGCCACACTCCGGGTGGAGTGGGCCTTCACACCAAGGGGGCACGGTCGACCTTGCTGCTGGTAAGCCAAAGCAATAGCGTCCACTATCCAGTGAGACAACCGCTGCTTTGAGAGAGCCCTTCCCTTCTGGCTCCCACCATAACAGACAAAGAGCTGGTCTGAGGTCCTGAAGCACCGCGTTCTGTCCACGTAAACCCGGAGGGCACGTACCGGACAGAGCAGTGCCAAGGCTGGGTCTGCCTCCTCCAGGCGCATCGCTTGCAGGTTCACCACCTGGTCCCGGAAGAGAGTGGTAGGAACCTTGGGCACATATCCAGGCCGGGGTCTCGAGATCACTTGAGAAAAGGCCGGCCCGAATTCCAGGCACGCTTCGTCAATGGAGAATGCTTGCAGGTCCCCTACCCTCTTGATGGCACATCAGGGATCATCGCGAATCAGTTATTAGGGATCATCAGCGATCTTCTCATTGATCACCTGCGATCTCAGGTGCGCAGCACTTTCTCTGGACGTGCACGGCAGCAACAAAGTAACTTACACCCGTCAAGATCTCCTCTGCTACGAGACTTTGCCACTCACTGCCCAAAATCAATGGATGTGATACCAGCTGACATCCTAAGCAAGCCGAGGAAGCGAGGAAGGCGAGGAGGGGTTCGCCCAGGCTACGGAGGCGTCCCTTTAATCCCCCTCTTCCCTCAGTTGTGATGGCTAACATACAATCTCTTCGGAACAAGAATGGATATTCTACATGCCAGATGCCGGGGGAAAAATCCGTTCGTGATACCTGCATCATCGCGCTGTCCGAAGACGTGGCTGAAGGACTCCATCCCAGATGAGGAGGTTAGTTTGCAGAACTTCACCATTATCCAAGCAGATCGGACGATTTCATTCCGGTAAGGAAAGGGGCGGAGGTGTCTGTGTTTACGTCAACAATCGGTGGTGCAATAACATCAAGATCCATGATAAGATCTGTACTCCTGACATTGAAATGCTGACTGTCTCGCTTCGCCCCTACCATCTCCCTCGGGAATTCCCCACGCTGGTAATAAGCTGTGTTTATGTTCCGCCTGGTGTTAATACCAATACGGCAGCCGAGCTAGCAGCTCAGAATGTTCATACTATGTTGAATAAATACCCTGAGGCCCCGGTGTTTATCATGGGGGATTTTAATAGCTGCAAGTCTGGACAGTGTTCTTCCATCTTTTAAGCAATACGTCCATTATACGTCGACTGATACAATGCTTATACTGCTCGCGTGCAACCCCCACTCAGGCTCCGCGGATCACAACATTGTCTTTTTACTCCCGCAATATAGACAATTGCTGAAGAGAAAAAAGCCAGCTGACATACAGTATCACCCAGCGGACAGTGGAAGCAACTGCACAACTCCAAGGGTCATTTGCATGCACAGACTGGAATATTTTTGACGGTGATCTAGACAAAAAAGCAGAGATAATCACGATTACATCAAGTTTTGCATGGCAACTAGTATTCCAGTCAAAACTGTGAAGAGATATCCCAACTCAAGACCATGGATGACCAGCCAAATAAAACTTAAACTCAAGGAGAAACAAAAAGCATTTAACTGTAAAGATTGGCTTTCGCTGAGAGACATTAATCGCTCTTCTGAAAAATTAAATCAAAAAGGCAAAACTTACATATAAGGACAAATTAGAAAAGATTTCAGTAGTATGAAAACAAGACAGGCCTTTCAGAAGGTGAAAACACTTACTGGAACCACTTCAAAATGCCAACATTCCAACATCTACTGATCTCAGCTCGTTCACCAAGGACCTGAATACATTTTATGCCAGGTTTGACACCCTGAATTGTACCACTGAATGTGAGAGACTGCTCGGGAGCCTACCCACTCCTGAAGAGTCACACCCTGTCTCCTTAACGGTGGGAGATGTCCATCAGCAGCTCAGGAGGTGTCATACCGGCAAGGCCCCTGGCCCAGATGGAATCACAGGGAGGCTGCTCAAGAATTGTGCCCTGGAGCTATCTCCTGTTCTCCATTTACTTTTCAAAGAGTCACTACAGACAGCAACTGTCCCAGCCCTCTGGAAACCGCCACTATCATTCCAGTACCCAAAAGATCTCGCCCCTGTGAATTGAACCATTACAGACCAGTAGCACTTACTTCAATAATTGCAAAATGTCTTGAAAAACTGGTTTTAAACTCCATCCTTCCGGTTGTTCGGCCCACAGCTGGATCCTTACCAGTTTGCTTACAAGGCCAAAAGAGGAACAGAGGATGCTGTAGCATGTCTCCTTCATACTATCCTTCAACATCTGGATTCTCTGGGCCATTATGCCAGGATTCTTTTCATAGACTTCAGCTCTGCCTTCAATACGATACAACGCCACCTCATGATAATTAAACTTCAACAACTTAATGTGCCACCTCTTCTCATTCACTGGATTTATGATTTTCTCAGCGACAGATCACAGGCAGTGAGAGTGGGTAGTGTAACATCCACCTCCATTACTGTCAACACTGGAGCCCCTCAAGGGTGTGTCCTCAGCCCTTTCCTATACACACTATACACTGATGACTGCCGAAGCCCTTCCGACATCACAAAGTATTTCAAATACTCAGATGACACAGCCATACTCGCCCTCCTCTCCGGTACAGAATCAGTCACAGCATACCACCAATCTGTTGCCCATTTCACCCAATGGTGTACAGACAGTCATCTTCTTCTTAATACCGCTAAAACAAAGGAACTTATCATGGACACACGACAAAAAATGTTCTACTGCTCATTGCCCTGTCGCCATCAATGGCCAGTCAGTAAACATTGTCGACAGTTTCAGGTATCTTGGCGTCATCCTGGACCATAAACTGAACTTTCACCATCAAACCACAGACATTCACAGGCGCTGCCAACAGAGACTGTTTGTCATACGGAAACTCAGGACTCTCTCAGTAAAACCACATTTTCTTCTCCTTTTGTACCGTAGCATCATTGAACCAGTTCTTCTGTATTGTGCCACCTGCTATTTCACTATGCTCTCACTTACTGACAGAAACAAGCTTCTTAAAATCACTAACACTTCCTCAAAAATAATAGGCCTTCCCACACCCAACCTGCCGGCTCTCATTGACACTGCTATCATTCGCAGAGCAAACATCATCATAAAAAACCAGAGCCACCCGCTTAACTCATGTTTTACTCTTCTTCCCTCAGGCCGGAGATATAGACAGCTACCTCATAAAAAATCACGCCTAGGGAGGAGCTTTGTAATTTCGGCCATAAGAGCGCTGAATGCACAGAAAGACTAATTTATGTGGACATTATGTATTTATGTATGTTATGAGTGTTGAATGTTGCTCCTGGTGCAGACTGTGGAAACAAATTTCCTCTTGAGGACAATAAAGAATGAATATGATGGAGGCCAGTGCAACCAGGAGCACCGTCTTAATCGACAGAAACTTTATCTCGAACTGATTGCAGAGGCTCAAAGGGAGGCCTCTGCAGGGCATTCAAAACCACTGAGAGGTCCCAAGAGGGAACGAGAGGGGGACGAGGAGGATTCAGTCTCCTCGCTCCCTCAGGAACCCCAGGTCGTGCTTTCCCAGGGACTTACCTTCAATTGTTTCATGGAAAGCAGAAATAGCAGCCACATAGACTTTCAGGGTGGAGGGAGACAGCATTTGCTCCAACCCTTCCTGAAGGAAGGAAAAGCACGACACTGATCGGGCATCTCCTGGGGTCTTCTCGGTGAGAAGAGCACCAGTTGACGAAGAGGTTCCACTTCAACGCATAGGCGTGCCTAGTGGACGACACTCAAGCGGAAGTGATGGTAGCTGCCACTGCAGGCGGCTGTACCGACATCTGATGAGAGGCAGCAGCTGGCCATCGGGGCAGGATGTGTTTAATGGCCTCTGTCTGCTTCTGGGCGGTCGAGAACTGCTGGGCAAAGTCCTCGACCACACCGCCGAAAGACCTTCCTGGAAGAGCGGGTGTCGAGCAGACGACTCCGCTCGGCGTCCCGCACATCGGCCAGGTTCAGCCAAAGATGGCGCTCCTGGACCACATTTGTGGCCATCACCTGACCAAGGGAACGCGCCGCCACCTTAGTCGCCCGGAGAGCGAGGTCAGTAGCGGCACGGAGTTTGTTGAACGACCCCTGATCAGTCCCGCCCTCGTGCATGTCCCTGAGCAGCTTTGCCTGGAAAACCTGCAGGGTGCTCATGGCATGCAGAGCCACGGCTGCCTGTCCCGCAGCTCTCATAGGACCTCGCCACCATAGATGACGAGAACCTACAGGCTTTGGATAGGTACTTTGGGTTGCCACGGGTGGAGGCGCTCTGGGGACACAGCTGCATCGCCACAGAGCGCTCCACCGGGGGAACCCCAGTGTACCCACGGGCGGCCGTGCAGTCGAGGGGGAAAGGTGGAGGAGGCTGACGAGCGATCACGGGAGGTCAAAGGAGCCTTCCAAGTCTTCGTCAGCTCCGCATGCAGCTCGGGGAAGAAAGGTATTGGGGTCGGCCGTGGCCTTGCGGCGGCAGCCTTCCCCAAAAACCAATCATCCATCCATGAGGGATCAGGACAGTGCGGAGGATTCCACTCCAACCCGATGCTCACTGCGGCCCGAGAAAGCATGGCTGTCATCTCGGGATCAGACACGTGCAACGCTGGCACCCCGCAGGAGGCAGCGCAGCCGCATCCTCACTTCCCGAGGACTCTAGCCCACCTTGTGACGCTGTGATCGACATAGCGTCCTCCTCTGGAGCCCCAAATGAAACAGACGGCACCTGAGCACACGTCTGAGTCGTCTGAGCACTCGCTGGTTGCAACACTGTAGACGGGGTGTGGCCCGAGGAACCAGCGTCGGGGCTTTGTTCCACACCGTAACCGTCAAATCACCCTGTCCACGAATCGAAGAACTGCCCCTCGAAGAGGCAGTTGATCGCGTAGCGGAGTCGGGGACTCTCACTGTGAGATCATTCAGTCTAGATCTCAATGTTGCGATGGTCAAGTTCCCACAATGGGGACATGAATCATCCACAAGCGCTGCTTTTGCGTGCTCAAAGCCCAGGCACACAAAGCAAAGCTTATGCCCATCAGAGGAGGAGAGATAGCGACCACAACCAGAAGAACACAGGCGAGGCATCTTGAAAAGACGCGCCACGTGCAGCTCTTTTAGAGAGAGGAGAGAAATCACTCTGCAGCACTGAGGCGATCAGGGAGAAGCGCACAGTCTGGCAAACCACTGCACAGATCGCAGGCAATGCAGAATCTCGCTGGGTACCGCCGTCACACCAACACTGGAGAGGAAGCTCGTCTCGAAGAGTATAAACTCAGTGGCTTGTGGAGTGAAGAGGTTCTCTTGGCTCCGAAGCGAAAAACACACTGCGGTTGCGTCCGCTTCCTCCTTTAATACCCACGAGGGGAGGCGGAGATACGCTATGCAAATTCCGCAGACCCAAGGCATTTACACGCCATTGGCTCGTTATTAAATTCTCGAAGAGGATTGGCTTTCTATGCGAAACCCCATTCTCCGTCATTCCGACGTAACTCGGAGTGACTATGAAAGGGAACATATTAACACATGAGGGAAATCATTGTGGTTTACATGAAGATGAAAAAACCTTATTACCCATGTTTTAAGGCTAATTGTAGTAGGCTACTAAAGGATTAGACCTGTTTGCCCAATAGTGGCAAGAAACATACGTATGTAATGTTTAACCGACGCTGATGTGCGAGGGTTTCTCCCATTCCCATACAACGTCACTTCTCTGTCTTTCACTGCCCTGACGAGAACGTCGGTCTCATCGGCTGTGAACGCTCCTGGCGCGCGCCTGGTAAACCAACCGTTATAATAACAATCCGTCATGCAACATGCGCACCTATTCTTACAGGGTATGTTGGATGGCGCTCTGATTGGTTTATTTCACGTTACGCCCAAAGCACACCTAAGAATAATGAAGCTACTTCAGACCAACCCCTTTTAGATTTGCGCCAGGCGCAAGAGGCATTTATCCTGCTGGGAAAATAGTAACAGCGCCGGGACCCGCCCACAAAGTTACTTGCGCTTTGCGCTTTGACACTTGCGTTTCAGATCGATAAAATAGGGCCCCATGAATCATCAATACAAAGACAGTGCATTGTTACAATAATTATTTATTAAACTTAAACTTTGTGTGGCACATTTTAAAAACGTTCCATTTCTCTTTGTCATCATCACAACCAACACGTCTTCCCTTTTTAAACAAATAAATAAATCTATAATAAAAAAGAAGAATTAATTAATTAATTAATAATAATAAGAGGAAGAAGAAACAGGAAGTTGACATGTTTCATTGATGATAAATATCAGGCATGGTTATGGTTGAGTTAATGCATATTCTCAAGCCCATCTGAAGGCTTCTTTATTAACATGACAGACATCATGACATTTAAGATGGATCTGTTGGGACAAATTCTCATATTTTTATTTCTCAGGAAAAACATTATGGCAAGCCGTTTTAACATTTAATCATTTTAAGCTACTAGTCTCTATTTTCATGCTACTAGTACTTATTTTTTAGATACTAGTATCTAATCCATTAAGAACTAGTACTTATTCAGTGGCTACTAGTGCTTATTCTTTAGGTACTAGTACTTATTCATTAGATACTAGTACTTGTTCTTTAGTTAGCCTACTAGTACTTATTCATTAGATACTAGGTCTTATTCATTAGATACTAGTTCTTATTCATTAAATACTAGTACTTATTCATTAGATACTAGTACTTATTCATTAGACTTCCATTGACTTCTATGGGGATTTGTCATTCAAATATCAACTATTCAGTTCTGACTAGTATGTATTCCAATTGTGACTACATATACGTATATTAGATACAAGTAGTTATTCATTAGGTACTAGTGCCTATTAAATAGATATCGAGTACCTATTAAATAGATACTAGTACTTATACATTAGCTACCAGTACTTATTCAATAGATACTAGTACTTATCAATTAGATACTAGTACCTTTAAATTAAATACTAGTACTTATTCAATAGATACTAGTACCTATTTTTGGTAACGCTTCCTTTTACAGTCCAGTTACCTATGTATGTACTATGTACTTATTTTAGTAACTACAATTACTGGGTAATAACTAGTACTAACCCTGAACCTACCCCTAAACCTACCCCTGTTCCATTACCTTATATTAGCAGTACTTTCTCGTACTTTCTAGGTAAGTACTTTGTAAGTACACTGTAAGTACTGTACTGTAAAAGGAAGCGTTACCCTATTTATTAGATACTAGTATTTATTCCAAATGCCACTAGTAAGAATTTTTATTTTACTAGTAAGATTTTTAATTGAACTCTAGAGTGGCCGTTCTGACTAGTCATAACGTAAGACTAGTAAAAAAGCAGTTGTGACTGGTAAAATAAAAATTCTTACTAGTAACATTTGGAATAAATACTAGTATCTAATAAATAAGTACTAGTATCTAATAAATATGTACTAGTATCTAATGATAAGTACTAGTATCTATTGAATAAGTACTAGTATCTAATAAATATGTACTAGTATCTAATGATAAGTACTAGTATCTATTGAATAAGTACTAGTATCTATTGAATAAGTACTAGTAGCTAATGAATAAGTACTAGTAGCTAATGAATAAGTACTAGTATCTAATGAATAAGTACTAGTATCTAATGAATAAGTACTAGTATCTATTGAAAAAGTACTAGTATCTAATGAATAAGTACTCGTATCTAATGAATCAGTTCTAGTATCTATTTAATAGGTACTAGTATCTATTTAATAGGTACAAGTATATACAAAATAAGTACTAGTACCTACTGAATAACTACTAGTATCTAATATATATGTGCTAGTCACAATTGGAATACATACTAGTCAGAACTGAATAGTTGAAATCTGAATGACAGATCCCCATAGAAGTCAATGTCAAAAAAAACATTTGTCACTAGTCACAAAAGAATAGTTACTAGTCACTAGTATCTAATGAATAAGTACTAGTAAATATATATATATATATATATATATATATATATATATATATGTATTAGTGCTGTCAAACGATTAAAATATTTAATCGCGATTAATCGCATTAATGTCATAGTTAACTCGTGATTAATCACATTTTTATCTATTCTATATATCTTTTGATTTCTTTTGATTTCTTTTTGTTACATTATTTTTTCTCATTTTAATGCTCTTATCAACATGGAAAAGTGGATTGGCTTGTTTAGTGCAAATGTTTTTTTATTATTATTATTGAAAATAACATTGGAATAGTGTTAAATTTCACACTATATAAATAATCTCTCACACAATGTAACACTGTCTACCAATAAAAGGGTGAAAAAAATACTGACAGGTCCTAATATTGACGAGGGGTGGTGAATTCGCATCAGCTGTGTGTGTGCTTGGCCATCATCAAGTGGTGTTTCAGACTGGACGTGCTGCGATGATGATAGCTCAGTTCACAACGACAAAACACACAGATCACTTGGTCTTGTCAATGGGACAGTTTGGCAACTTTTTAAAAGTAAACTTTCCAATTCAGAATCTTAGGGCATCCATTTCGGTGTCTCGCGCTCGTCATCCACTCAAAACCTAACGTTACTATTTGGCCGGCTCGCGAGCCCAAACGAAGTGTGTGCGGCACAAAACATACCTCGCGCTGCGCTCTGAAACCCATTCATTTCAATGGCTTGCGCGCGCGAGGACGTTTTGTTGCTTCTTCGACCAAAGAGCAAGCGGATCTAGCTAGATCGGAAACAAAACAACAGGCATGCCACAAACACACGTTTCGGCTTTGACTGGATGACGAGCGCGAGACGGCGAAATGGATCAGGACGCATGCCGCGTCCTGTTGCAAAAGCATGTGACAAAAAAACGGTTAATCGCGCGATAAAAAATTAACGCCGCTAAAATGGGTTTGTGTAACGCCGTTAATAACGCGTTAAACTGACAGCCCTAATATATATATACATGTATATGATATATGTGCTAGTCACAATTGGAATACATACTAGTCAGAACTGAATAGTTGAAATCTGAATGACAGATCCCCATAGAAGTCAATGTCAAAAAATAAATTTGTCACTAGTCACAAAAGAATAGTTACTAGTCACTAGAATAAGGTCTAATGATCTAATGAATAAGTACTAGTAACTAATAAATAAGCACTAGTATCTAATAAATAAGGACTAGTATCTAATGAATAAGTACTAGTAGGCTATCTAATAAATAAGGACTAGTATCTAATAAATAAGGACTAGTATCTAATGAATAAGTACTAGTATCTTCAAAAAGGCACTATCTAAAGAATAAGCACTAGTAGCTAAAGAATAAGTACAAGTACTTAATGAAAAATAAGTACTAGTAGCATGAAAATAGAGACTAGTAGGTTAAAATGATTAAATGTTAAAACAGCTTGCCATAAAAACATATGGGTTTAGAGCTTATATGTATACAACAATCAGCATATACATTGCTCACTATAATCATTACCACAATATTATTGACAGCATTGTTTAAATGTGACCTTCTCCATCATTTTGAGTCACTCTCACTTTAAAAATAGTTGTATACACTAAATTAAAAAGGGAAGTCAGCATTTTAATAATATACAAGTATATTTTTTCTACAAACCATTGCCAATAAATGACCATTTAAATGCTAATAATGCCTGCTCTATACTCTAAGGACTGCAGACATTTTTTTTTCTGTAAGAATATTTTTAATATTATGTAAGAATGCACATTTTAACATATAGTAAATAGGAAATAAAGACATAGATTTAATAAAATAATAATAATGATAACAATTGTGTGAATTTCAGCCAGTGGTACTATATCTTTCAACATGTCCTCTTCCTGTTCATTTTTTTTCTTGCTATATAGTAACCTTTTCACTGGATTGACTATAGCTATATTCTGCCACAGCTTACTAATGGGCTTCTCATAATATTTATTGTTTCAGTTTTGTAAATAAAACACAAAACACAGTTGAGACTTTGTTTAGTCATAAATAACTTATGATAACACAAAACAGTCCAAGCATGTTTAGCTTGATATGAAATTTATACTTAAACTGCTGATTGCAACTTCTGACTCAAAATGATAGGGCATGTCACAAATGTTGATATGTTGTTATGACTGTATTGGCTCCTTGCAGACCTCCATCATTCCACAGGCAAAAAACAAAACAAAAAAACAAACAAACAAAAAACAAACAGACTTGAGATTTGCATTGCCTCAACCTCATTTTTACTCAATAGACAGAATGTTAATGAACCAGGTAATTTAAACAGATGCAAGACTCGCCTAATCATTTAACAATACATAAAATATAAATACATAAATCATGTTGTGTAAAAAAAAAAAAAGTTTATGATTTACCATACCCCCCCACCCCTCATTGACCCCAATACATGCCATTTTAGAGATTTGAATCAATTAAGAAAAGGTACCTGAACAGATTGCTAATGTATCAACATGCATAGTTGGTTCATATTCATACAATTATTTACAATTGCCTGCTTGAAAGAGAGCTTTTCCCTTTTTCCTGCTTTGTTTTGCTTTTTGTTTGGCTTTCATTCTTTGTCACGAATGCTGGAAAGGTTGCTTGATGCAGTTCAAAGGACATACAGGACATGCATGTTAAAGAGAGTGAATGTAACCTTCAAACCAAAAGCCAAACACCTAAGAGCACTGACAGAGGACTCTGCCTCCCTCTCTGGAACACTTCAACTTGAACAACACCCGCACCATCTCCATCCATCATGGAAGACATACTGACAAGGGTGTTCTTACTGTGATCTGTCATGACATCTGTCAGACCCTGAATTGTAAGGTATTGCTCTAGCTAGTACAGTATTAGCATCTAAAGCATACTCAAAAAAGCACAATATGGCTCTCTGTGTCCAAGAGTAGGAGAAATTAAGAAGTTATAGAGATACAGTATGTCTCAGAGACATAACAAATAGTCTAGAAGAAGATTGCAATAGAGTGCAGAACATTTGGATATGGAAGACAGTGATTAACACACCCTTGATATACCCCAGTAACATTAGTCAATGGCAAATTCCACAAGGGGTTTAATTATTGCAAAAAGCAAAGGCAATGTTTTGCTTTTTAATTGATAGGCTTTATGATGAACATGCAAATAATTCACCCAATCCTTTTTCCCTTTTACATTTCCCTATCTTTCTTCACCAGATGTACAATAATTTATCAGTCTCCATGGGAGAATCTAAAGATGTATGTTTGTCAAGGGGCATGTTTATGTGATATCTTATAAAACTCAGGGGTCACTCCAGTCGAGCAGTGGAGGGATTTCTCCATCCTTCAGTCTAGGTGCTCCGAACCAATATGACACAATGGCTATTTCCCAGCTAACATTACCCTCAGGATATGACCTACGCCCATCTATACCTCATCAATGCCAGACTACAGGCCTTTGTGTAATACACACTTTTAACACTAACATTGGAATAATGGGGACGCACTAATTAACCTTGGCTGAAAGAGCAAGCCCCAGTAGAGACAGCATTACAACAGGAGCAATATTTTTTAATTGTGCCCAAGTGGCACTTAAAACATGAAAATTATAGTTTGACCTCAATTTTTATTTGAACCCTAAATCCTGTATTTTTATTTTATTTGTTTATATTTTTAGAAAAAAAAGAAAGTCTGGCAAATGCCTAGTAACTTGTATTCAAAATGATCCACTCAACTAGGTACTGAAATGTGCTTCACACCTTCACCTGTGACCTTTGCTCATGATTCAGAAAGCCCAGGTTCACGTTTGGAGACCACATGCTTTTCTTCATGGTTAACAACGCAGATAATGCACAAACATGTTAATTTATGTGGAAAAGGAATAGCAAACATTTTAATTTGTGTCTTTCCCTTTGTCATGAAGAAGTGTTGTGCTGAGTAGCTTTATAGCATAAGACATCCTCTTCTTTATGCCAAAGGAAATAGCTCATCTCTCAATGAACAGCCACTGGTGCACATCAACTAAATTAAGGTGTCAGACTGCTTACTGAAACGGCACAAGCTGAAATCCACCTGTCTCCAGACAATTTATTGCTCTCATCAGTTTACTTTACAGGATGTTGATATTTCTCAGATTTTTCTTTTTGGGGGCAGGGCAGGTAGAAGGGATGACCTAAATTAAATCCTGAGTTGTTTTATAGAAGGTGTAACTTGTTAAGAAAGCTCTGCAGATTTCTGTAAACTCAAAATATTTATTCACAAAGGACAGCAGTTAGCAGTTTTTGGGTTTGGTACAAATTTGTCATCATGGGTCCATGCCCTCAGGCTCGAATCAAAATTTCCAGTTGTCTTTCTTTATCTGGATCCATGTTCACAAAGCTATTATATCCCTGTCCATCTTATCATGCATGCTTATTTATTATTGCTGTTGTAGTTATTGTGTATTTTGTTTTAACAAATTACCATATTCAAATCCATGTAGGAATGAAGCACAAGTCGTCCATGACACCTGAATGATGTGTGGAGATGACTGCTTGCATGGATGGAGGTTTTGGGTATGGTGATTTAGAGATTGAGAAGGATCTGGCGCCATGGAGGGGTTGGAATTACAGAGAGGTCTGCAAGAGTAATCCATTTGACCTCCTGAACCCACACCTAAACCATGTCTGCTTCCAGGCAGCTCCTAATCTTTACAGTTCTAACTCAAACTAAAAGATATAAAGGCTCACCCCACAAATCCACTCCTCAGACAAACATGGCATGAGCACGTACATGTTTCTGTGATTAGAGAGAATTTTAAACTTATAATATCATATTAATCCAAAATACAAGACAATGTTGTACAATATTGAATGGTTACTTAAGAATTCATTAAATTAAAGTCTAAAATAAAAGCCCCAGCAGGAACAACAGAGCATTTCATGGGTAAATAGCTTGCCGATTTCAAACTGGTGGGGCAAATCTCCATAGCAATAAAACGCAATAGTTATTTTTCTACCTTGCATCAATTCTTGAATTTAGGAGGCTGGGGGAGACTAATCCAAGCAATAGTGCACAACGGCTAATTTTACCAATTTACATTCCTCTTAGTGAGTTACTGTATGTGGAGTCACAGTTTGCTGTTTCACCTGCTTAAAGTCTGTAATTCAGTAGCTAATCCCCATCTTCCTGTAATAACACAATACATGCTATCACTGCTAATGACCTGTATGGCACAGCTTGTTATGATTAAAGCCTTAAAGGCTATTATGTAATTACACATATATTTAACAAAGGGACGGAGTGCGGCATTTGTAGTATTGTTAAATAGTAAAGACCACAGATTCCAAAAAAAAAAAAACAACAACATTTTTGTGCTCTAGTGTAGGTCAAACGTAGGTCAAAATAAAATCTTGTTCTTCTTTTCTTACCATTGGGATAGCCCTTCATTACCTTGACCCTTTTTTCTAAATACAAAAAAAAAAAAAAAAAAAAAATTCTCAGCCAATACTTCTTCCCCCCACTCGCTCTTGCCTTCCCGGCTGGAGATTAATGAGCTGCTCAGTCCTGACAGCTTGCATGTCTGTGAAGGAGAGAGGTGGCCCAGCACTTGATTAAATGGAAGGGCCGTGCATGTTTGTGTATGAGTGTACAAAGGGTGATCTGGGCTCGTGCAGGGATAGAGTATGGAGAATGGGGGAGGTAAATCTGAAATGGGACAACACACCTACAATTCCCTCCCTACCATCAGGATATCCATCATTTTAATCCACTTCAGCTCAGGGTATATAAGTAATATTTCGTGACCTTTAATTACACTAACAGCCTATTGTTTGCACAGTGAACAAAACCATTATGTAGTCTGTCTGTTTACGTAATGTTTAGCTACAGCTTGCGAAGGACATTTTGACTGCACTCTTTGAGAAATCAATACTAAATAATAGTAATAAAAAGCGTATTTTTAAGTGTAGAGATTTTTTCTTCCTTTTAATTTTTGGACTGCTTGGTATTTTACCAGAAAGCCATGGTAAAATATATTATTCAATTAAAGAGCACTCCTTATAAATATTATTTATGATGCCATTGAGTGACTGGTCATTAAGCTAATATAGATAAATATAAAACATAATAAAAAAAATAATAATAATCTGTATACATTTTGTAAAACTACATATTCATACTGTTGACATGTTGGATTTTTATGATATTTCTTGTTGAGCAAACAAGAAAGATGTGTGATCTTTGATGAATTTTGTCATCATAGAAATATGGATTTTGAATCGTTTCAAGGTCAAAAAATAGGGCACTATTGTCACGGTTCATGAATCGGCTGTCTCATGCTGATGTGTCTGTGTGAGTGTAATTGTGTGGGTGTGGTTACTCGTTGTGCTGATTAGTGTCACCAGCTGCCAGTCATTCAGTTCCCTACATATACCCAGCATTTTCTCTCTCTTGTTGTCAGATCGTTGTGGTTGTTATTCGGTGTGTTCCTGTGCTCGTGCCTCGTCTGTTCCCGTCTGGATCTCTACAGTTCTTCGTGTCTCCTGGATTTTCGTCTGTTCCTTGTGTCTTCTGGATGTTCCACTTCCCTGGGTTTCACTCGAGCACGCCGTCATCTGTTTTCACCACCGGATCGCCATCTCGTCCCTGCTTCACCCACCACCTGAGTGTTGTCCCCGATCTGTGCCTTACCATTGTTCATTCTGACTTGTTCATTAAACTGAGTTTATTTGCATCTTGCATCCTACTGTTATTTCCTCACAGAACGATCTGACCAAACCATGGATGCAGCAAATTCATCTCAACTCAACGATTTCATCACTCACAGTATCTCACGCATGGATCGACAGGAGGAGAATATCTCAGGCACAGGTCGTGCGGTGCAAGCACTCGTGAAGCAGGTGTCCGAGCTCACCCAACAGGTACAACTTTTACGGACTCCCACTGCGCCCCCGCGCCGCCCGTCCCCCACCACCAGCGCCTGCAGCAGCGGGGAGACCTGAGCCACGCCTACCCACACCTGAGGGATATTCCGGTGAGCCTGAGTTTTGCAGAGCATTCCTCACAAGATGTTCTATGCATTTTGCTTTACAGCCACACACGTTCCAGAGCGAACAGGCGAAGGTGGCATTTGTATTAACCCTGCTGTCAGGAAGAGCATCGCTTTGGGGGACGGCGGTGTGGGAGAACGGAGACAGCTGCTGCACCTCGTTCCAGGCACTCTCCGAGGAGATGAGGAGAGTTTTCGACCGTGCAGCGGCGGGTAAGGAGGCGGCCAGATTACTCGCCGAACTGCGACAAGGAGATGGCTCGGTGGCGGACTTTTCTATCCGGTTCCGCACCCTGGCCGCAGAGTGCCATTGGAACGAGGCGGCGCAGTGGGATATGTTCCTGCATGGGTTGGCTGACCGCGTTCAAAAGGAGATTTATATAATGGACTTACCTGAGACGCTGAATGGACTGGTGGAACTTGCGCTGAGAGTGGACGCTCGACTGAATCGTGTGACCAGACTGACGCGCCCCAGCCGCCCACTGTTCAGCGCGGAGGATCACCAACCAGGTGGTGCGAGCGCGGTCAGCCCCGTATCCGACCACGAACCCATGCAGGTGGGGAGAGCTCGGCTTTCCCGGGAGGAGAGGGAGAGGCGGAGATCCCAAGGACTCTGTCTCTACTGTGGCCGGGCGGGCCACTTCATCCACTCCTGCCCGGTAAAAGAGCAAGCCCGGTAGTAAGTATGAGGCTACTATCGGGTGGGATCTCTGCCGAGAAGACCTCATCTACATCATCAACCCTCCTCCCGGTAAGACTGAGATGGCGACAGTCAACGCACTGCACCAGCGCACTTCTGGATTCGGGAACGGAGGGTAATTTCATGGACTTCAAACTTGCACGCAAACTTCAGATCCCCGTCACTCCCCTCTCGCACCAGATTTCCGTCAACGCACTAAATGGTCAAGAACTTCCCCGGATCACTCATGCTACTGAAGACATTACCCTCATCACTTCTGGAAATCATACTGAACTCATTTCATTTCTTCTCATGGACTCACCACTTGCACCAGTGGTTCTGGGTCACCCGTGGCTTTCCAGACACAACCCCCATGTCGACTGGTGCACTAACACTGTTTCCACATGGAGTAACCACTGTCATGAGTCCTGTTTAGTGTCTGCCTGTCCATCTGTGTCTGGTTCTGTGTTTCAGAGTGAGGCAGCGGATTTGTCTAACGTGCCCGCGGAGTACCACGACCTGAAGGAGGTGTTCAGTAAGTCTCGCGCTGCTTCTCTTCCTCCGCATTGTTCCTATGACTGTGCTATAGATCTACTGCCAGGTAAATCTCCGCCTAAGGGCAAACTTTACTCTCTTTCTATTCCCGAGAGGGAGGCCATGGAGAAATATATTTCTGATTCTCTGGCCTCTGGATTCATCCAGCCTTCCTCTTCTCCTGCGGGGCGGGGTTCTTTTCGTTGGGAAGAAGGATGGTTCTCTGCGACCTTGCATTGATTACCGAGAGTTGAACAACATTACGGTAAAGAATTCATACCCTTTGCCGTTGATGTCTTCAGCTTTCGAGAGGTTGCAGGGAGCATCCATTTTCACGAAATTGGACTTACGTAATGCATATCATTTGGTTCGCATCAGGAAGGGGGATGAATGGAAAACCGCTTTTAATACCCCAGGGGGCACTTTGAATATTTGGTTATGCCTTTCGGGCTGTCCAACTCCCCAGCGGTTTTCCAAGCACTCGTTAATGATGTGTTGAGAGACATGGTAGATCAGTTCATATATGTCTACCTGGATGACATATTGATTTTTTCTTCGTCTTTCCAGGAACACGTTCTAACACGTCAGACGAGTGCTCCAGAGACTGTTAGAGAATGGGCTTTTTGTCAAGGCGGAGAAATGTTCGTTTCATGCACAGTCTGTTCCCTTCCTGAGGGTACATCATCTCCTCTGAGGGAGTGCGCGTGGATCCTGACAAGGTTAAGGCTGTGGTAGATTGGCCAAGTCCAGATTCCCGTAAGGCCCTACAGCGGTTTCTGGGGTTCGCCAACTTTTACGACGTTTCATTCGTAACTTCAGCCAACTAGTCGCGCCTCTGACTGCCTTGACCTCCCCCCGAACGACGTTCAGGTGGTCGAACACTACTGAGGCAGTGTTCAACAACCTCAAAAGTCGCTTTGTTTCGGCTCCCATTCTTGTCACCCCTGATCCCACACGTCAGTTCGTGGTGGAGGTCGATGCCGTCAGAGGTGGGAGTAGGAGCAGTGCTTTCACAACGCGCTTCCTCAGATGACAAGTTGCATCCCTGCGCGTTTTTCTCATCGATTATCGTCTGCCGAACGTAATTATGACATTGGTAATAGAGAGTTGTTGGCAGTCAAGTTAGCGTTGGAGGAATGGCGTCATTGGTTAGAGGGTTCGGGGGTACCTTTTATCGTTTGGACCGAACCATAAGAATCTTGAATACATAAGATCTGCTAAAAGACTCAACTCCAGGCAGGCTCGATGGGCGCTTTTTTCGGACGTTTTGATTTTGTTCTCTCGTACCGCCCCGGGTCCAAAAACATAAAACCCGACTCTTTATCTCGTATTTTTGATCCATCCGAACGCCCGGTGACTCCGAGTGTATTTTACCTGAGAATGTTGTCATCTCCACTCTGATATGGGAGGTCAAATCGAAGGTCATGACAGCCTTGAGAAGGGGTAACGCCTCCGCCTGGTTGCCCACCGAGTCGATTGTTTGTTCCGGAGGGGTTACGGTCCGACGTTATTCGATGGGGTCATTGCTCCAACGTGGCTTGTCACCCAGGAGTGACTTGCACCAGTTTTCTAGTTAAACAACGATTTTGGTGGCCATTGATGGCTCACGACATTCATGATTTTGTGTTGGCTTGCTCAGTCTGTACCACTAGTAAGACATCTAACCAACCCCCAGACGGGTTACTTCGACCGCTGTCTGTCCCTTCGAGACCCTGGTCCCATATCGCTCTAGATTTTGTCACCGTCCTCCCGCCTTCTAATGGCATGACGGTTGTTTTAACCGTAGTGGACCGGTTCTCGAAGGCGGCACATTTCATTCCCTTGCCCAAATTACCTTCAGCCAAGGAGACAGCGGTCACTGTCATAGATCACGTTTTTCGGTTACATGGCCTCCCGATGGATGTGGTCTCTGACAGGGGTTCCCAATTCATATCTAAGTTTTGGCAAGAATTTTGTAAATTGCTGGGGGCCACGGTCAGTCTGTCCTCGGGCTATTATCCCCAGAGTAATGGACAGTCTGAGCGAGCCAATCAAGACCTCGAAGAATGTTGCGATGTGTGGTTGCCAAGAATCCGTCGTCCTGGAGCCAACAGCTTTCTATGGTGGAGTACGCCCACAATTCATTACCAGTGTCATCCACGGGCCTCTCGCCATTTAAGTGTAGTTTAGGTTACCAGCCACCAATTTTTCCGAGTCTGGAATCCGAAGTCGCGGTCCCCTCCGCTCACGCGTGTCGTCCAGAGGTGCCACCGTACTTGGACTAGAGCCCGTGAGACCACCGGTCAAAGCCTCCCGTCTACGTCGTGGGTCAAAAAGTGTGGCTTTCTACCAAGAACATTCCTCTCCGCTCCGTATCTAACAAGTTAGCTCCCAAATTTATTGGCCCGTTTCCTGTCACCAAGATTATTAGTCCGGTGACAGTCCGCCTCAAACTTCCTCCTGCGTACAGGAGAATTCACCCCGCCTTCCATGTATCCAAAATCAAGCCCGTGTTTCGTTCTCACATTAATCCGCCTGCCACTGACCCCCCGCCGCGACTCGTAGATGGGGAACCCTCATATTCGGTAAACCGTATTCTGGACTCGAGACGGAGGGGACGCGGATTCCAGTACTTGGTGGACTGGGAGGGTTACGGTGCGGAGGAGAGAACTTGGGTACCTGCTAGAGACATCCTGGATCACTCCCTTATCGATGATTACAATCGACAGGTAAGGGAGTCTGAGAACGCTAGGAGGCGTTCTTAGGAGGAGGGGTACTGTCACAGTTCATGAATCGGCTGTCTCATGCTGATGTGTCTGTGTGAGTGTAATTGTGTGGGTGTGGTTACTTGTTGTGCTGATTAGTGTCACCAGCTGCCAGTCATTCAGTTCCCTACATGTACCCAGCATTTTCTCTCTCTTGTTGTCAGATCGTTGTGGTTGTTATTCGGTGTGTTCCTGTGCTCGTGCCTCGTCTGTTCCCGTCTGGATCTCTACAGTTCTTCATGTCTCCTGGATTTT
The DNA here is from genome assembly GCA_030378365.1 of Hybognathus amarus. NCBI lineage: Eukaryota > Metazoa > Chordata > Actinopteri > Cypriniformes > Leuciscidae > Hybognathus > Hybognathus amarus. Next base: position 292,948 of record JAQIUQ010000068.1, read on the forward strand.
CGTCTGTTCCTTGTGTCTTCTGGATGTTCCACTTCCCTGGGTTTCACTCGAGCACGCCGTCATCTGTTTTCACCACCGGATCGCCATCTCGTCCCTGCTTCACCCACCACCTGAGTGTTGTCCCCGATCTGTGCCTTACCATTGTTCATTCTGACTTGTTCATTAAACTGAGTTTATTTGCATCTTGCATCCTACTGTTATTTCCTCACAACTATTTAATTGCAATCTGTACATCTCTAAGTTACAGGTGTGGATCATACGTAGATGTTGTTGTGATTTAGATAAAGGTCAAAGCTGTGAATTAGAACACTTCCAGTCTGTTCATTTACTGTGTGGCAACTGTTTGAGCATTCGCTCTCAAAGCGCACTAATTGTCACTAGTAAGTGACTCACTGAGATGTATAAATCCCTTATGACACCAGTAAAATAGATGGCTCTTGGCAAGCTGCCCCACACCATTCTGTGTGCTGCTGTTTAATTGGACCGCCCCAAATGTTCCTTATGTGCTGCTAGGAGCTACATAAACTGATTATTCATAAAATGCATTAAATAATTGTTCGACTGCTGGTTAAAACTGCTAGCTAGTTTTATCTGAAGTCTTAAATGAAAAATGCATTAAACTTTCTTGGATAAGAAACTAACTTGGATAAGAAAAACAGAGGTGACATAAAATGAAAAAAACTGGCACTGATTATAATTTTATATTTTTTTAAAAACTTAAACTACTTATTCTAAAATTTAGTTTTTGCCTTTGACCAGTCTTTCAGTACTCTTTTAGCTATGCATCAGCATGCAGATTTCTATTGATAGTAGTTTTACAATATGTACACAACCTAAACTCTTTGTTTCCACTCTCCTGTATCTTTAGTAAGCTGTGGTTCCAGCCAAAGCATTATAAGTTCAGTCGAAGTGTAAATTTGTGTGGTGTGTGGACTCAGTGTTATTGCATTGGCTGGGTTGGTCTCTGAAAGATACGCAGTTCAAAAAAAGGTTAAAGGAGTTGGTGATGATGAAGATCCTCAGAAAGTTGTCTACGTGTTTGCGTGCACTTCATGCAGTCTTCAAACACAGCATGTCTGCAGAACCAGATGAGTTTGTGTTAAGGTTGTGTATCCTCCAATCTATACCTTAAAAAAGTGGGCTGCTCAGAAATGCAAGGCTGTTCATCCATTCACCAGGTTAGGCATCAGCCACTGTCCCAGAGATTAATGAATTCAGATTATTTTTGAAGGATTTTCCTTCCAAGAGGTCCAAAATCATCCACATCCTACTAATGCAGGTTCATTGGTCAGTTGTAGAGTCATGGAGGGCCACACATAGTTAAAAGTTCTCTATTTTTCCACATGCAGAGAGATGAGAAACAAGAGATTAAAAAAAAAATTAAAAAAGATTAAAAAAAGAAAGAATAAAATAATAATAATAAAATAAAAACACTTCAGAGGGAAAGGTTTCTGTATTGTACACCTATAATGAATTCAACTGAACCAGTTGAGATTGTATATAAGTAAGGATAAGTAACTGAATCTAAGTAGTAAATGTTGTTTGTGTCATTCTTTTTTAACTTATATATTTAGACACTTATTGCCAAATCCCCTGTGGTTTATACAGCATATAGTTACATGATTTAGGTAGAACATGTACATTGTAGTGATAATGGCCAGCCATCTATTGGTGTGTGTATAGCAAATCCTTACACTCAAAAATAGAATTACTTAGTTTGAATGAGAGCAATCTTCATTCATTTGCTCCATTTTGTTGTATGAGTATAGATTTATTCTCTTTCATAATACATAACTTGATTGGGGTTGATAAGGAAACGATTTGAAGAAAAAAAAAATAATCCTTGCCAGATTTGTAACATATTTTTTTGTTAAAATGCTTTCTTTTAACTTTTTATTTCTAAATTATTTGAAATGATTGCTTGAGATTAGCTGAAAACAAAATTACTCACTAAAAAAAAAAAAAAAAAAAAAAAAAAAAAAACACGCACACATATACCTGGTTGCGATAATTACAATTTTGGAAGAAAGTCACCCACAAAGATGCTGAGTGTGGCCATGAAGCGATGTCTGCTGATGTACTAACAATAACATGCACTGATGTTTTTTTCCCTGAAAAGAAAAGAGTGTGTTTCCAGCAGCAGGATAACATCCTTTCCACAAGGTTAGCTGTCTTCTGATTTAAGTCTTGTTATCGCGTTTCTTTTTTTCCTTCCGTTTGATATGTTTATTTGTAGAAAAAAGAAGCTGTAGGTGCAATCCAAGGAAAAGGATCTATCAAAGAATTTGGTTCTTAAGAACAGTGCCAAGGGAAAAGGGGGAATTATGGATTCGATTCTCGTCTGCATCGTCTTCAGAGAGTTTGAGGTCTTGTGCTTTGTGGAAGGCCTTGTGCTGGGAGTCATCACGTCAGCTGCCACTGTGATATCTGCAGTGAGAGAAAGTAAGGGAAATAGAAAGGAGATAGAAGAAAGAAAGAGACATAGATGAGTAATTGGTTGTGTGCATGTGGGACACAGGAGACACTCTCTGAAGCTAGTGATGTAAAGTGAGTCATGTCTGTTTGGGAGGTTGTTTGTCCAGAAGAAACCTAAAAAGTAGGGTGACCACCCTGCGAGTGTGAGTCGGCCATCATCCACACCTAGATTAGGAACGACAGCGGTCGCCGCTTGGGGTAACACCATTTTCAGATTCAATTAAATCCATGCCACTGGAGAATGCTCATCACCTCTAATGTCTACTACCTGAACACGCCTCCAAAAAAAAAATAAAAAAACATTGAACCATTGTGAATGCCAAACGTACTCATGGATTTTAATAGTGTGAGAATATTGTTACAATACTTTCTACCACTTCTAATCTTTCGTTGTCTTTTTCTTTTGATTTTACTTTACTTTTATCAGCGTTATTCAATGCAATGAACTTCTCACTTGTAATTTTATAGTTTTTAGTTTTAAAATTAAGGCATTAGTTTTAGTTAGTTGGGATGCATTTTTTTCTTTTTAAATAAATCATACTGATTGATAGGGTTTAAAATTAAGACTATGAATGAAATGCAAAATGGCATTTTTTGATCATTAAAAAAAGTTAATTACCAGGAACCCAGCTGTTTGACACTTTTAAGTTAAGCTGGTTAATGGCAGTGCCTTCACTGATGCTTGAAGACATAAGTAAAACCAAACAAACCAGCAATACATATTTACAGTATAGTTCTCCTTTAAAGGGAATCTAGTGTTGTGTTTCAGCTGACGCTTTGAGGAACACTGTCCTGACATTTGTGGCACCTCATGACCTGCTATAATGCAGTTCGTTCGTTTCAGGAGACCGAAGTGTTGAACTATAGCAAATATACTTAATGTGTATTTCCCATTTAAGATCTTCAGCACTTGAACCGGTTTCTGAGGAGATACAGGTTTAACATGCTAACTATTCCTTTAATCGTGTCTCAAATCAGATCTGAGGATTGGTTTGTCACGAATCGATCTGAAAGATGCATATTTCCACCTTTACATCCTTCAACAAAGTTCACTTTCGGGAGTATCCATTCGGCCTACCATTATCCCCTCGCACATTCACAAAATGTATGGATGCTTTGGCTACTCTGAGACTTCAGGGTATCCATATACTCAAGTACATAAATGACTGGCTAATATTAGCCCAATCTCAAAAATTGGTGGCCGACGTTGCTTGACCACACCAAATGCTTGGGGTTGCGACTCAATGACAAGAAAAATATGATTTCTCCAGTAGAGAGAACAACTTTTCTAGGAGGTTTGTGGTCTGCCTTCACCTCTTCAAGTCAGGACACATTCCAGTACATATATTGATTCCTCCAGAGCATTGTTGTCAGAACATGAGTCATACCTGCAGGAAGTTTGTGATGCGGCCCCACACACATTTATAAGATTCTATACTTGGACCTTCCGGTCACTCCGGGATCTCAAGCTCTTTTTTCCTGAGTTGTCCTGAGTTGTGCCGGGACAGGACTGGCACCAGGACAGGTATTTGCCAGATTGGCGAAGAGGCTATTTAGTTCCCCAAAGTTTAGTTCCCCAAAGTACTATTTAGCTTCCTCAAAAAGGAACATCTCAGGTTACGCAGGTAACCATGGTTCCTTGAGAGGGGAATGAGATGCTGTGTCCTCTTGCCATACTTCCTGCATGCCTCGGTTTGTTTCAAAACCTGAGGCTGTTGTGTTGCCAGGCTTCCCTTTATAGCTTCCGCCTTATGCTGGGACACATCACGAGGTGACGCAGCACCAGTCAAGATTGGACTAGTTTCACACGTGCTTCAGATGCAGTCATTCTGAAGGCATTGTCCAAAGCGTCATCTTGGACGAATCTCGTTTCCCTCTCAGGGAACCATGGTTACATGCATAGCCTGGGACATTTTCTCAATTCATTCCTCTATCGGCTGATCTAAACCCAACTGAATGGTGCTTAAATCAATAATTGAGATTAAGTCTATCTTACCTTTAGGCATTTAGAAAAATTTGCTCAAACATGAATTTATGTATTTAATAGAGTGCTTGTTTTGAAGCATCATGGTCATTCTGTACAGGATTACAGTCTAAACACTGTATGCTTTAAATTCAGTCATGCTGTATCCAAAAGGCAGGGCTGGGAATGATGTAGGCTACAGCTAGATGATTCATTCTCCCCCACACTTTCCTGCATGTGGGTGGGCCATTAAGCAAAAACTCTTATGTCTGCTTGGCATGTGTGTACAGTAACTGCTACTTTAAGAAAACAAGCATACAGCATACAAAAAGTCCCATACTAATCAATCAATTTGTAGGAGGGTATGAATACATGCAACACACACACAACGGTTTGTTAATATCCCCTGTCTCGTTTAAACAGCCCTACAGTATAAAAGTCACTGTCTGCCATATGCGTCTAATATATCAGCGTCCGCTGAGAACCGTGTGCTACACTGCTGTCTGTCTCTCTTGCTGAATGTGGGTGTGTATGCTAAGAGACCCAATCAAAATGTCTATCACAGTAATTTTGATGATATGTGTGGTATATCTTAAGACCCAATAAAATGACAATACTGTGGAGTGCCTGAAAATCTGCAAAACAAAAATACGTGAATCTAAAAATATGTGACCAAAGTGTCAAGATACAAAAATGTTACTCTCATGGCAACTTTCTCTGGCACACTATAAATCCAGCTAAATCTGGATTAAATCTAAATCTGTTATTTTACAAAAAAAAAAAAAAGTTAATAATTCAATTGTATTTTTTTTTTTACTCTATAGTTCATGGGGTTATAGTTCAACCATTGCATACACACAAAACTGGCCCTGAAAGAGGTAAACGCCACTTCCGACGTAATACAGTAAGTTGTATTTTATAAAAACAAACTTCACAAGACAATTTGTGCACCTGCAAGCAAATTCTGACCCATGCATACATCCGAGAAAAGACATATATACAATAACTGAAGAATGCATTTGTATGTAAGACAACAACTCCCACAATGCACCACATTGCACAGCTCCACAAGCCACACCCAATAATCCGGAACAGTGCAAACAGAGAAATCACTCTTCCGTCTACAAGGCTAATGTTAGCTGTCACCAGAATTTGAAATTCATTTCACTCAAAATTTCTAGTTAGTTGGCTGTGGCGAGCAGGACGATCGAGGGCGTGGGATGTGAAAGGACAGTGCTAGGCCGATGGTGTGAGTGATGAAAGACACCGGTGAGACACATTGTCTGCGCTTCTCGCCGAGGAGTAAAAGCATAAAATGAGGAGCGACGACATCAGATTGAGAGAGAAACAGGCCTGATTTTATGTTGTGTTATGTTTATGTTGTGTGTAATGTTACAGCAGTTGTCAATGAGGGACTGCTGGCTTATACTTTCGTTTTGTATTTGTTCATTTTACTAATAAACTGTTTCAATGTTTGCAGGTTCCCACCTCCTCCTTCCCACAACAAACCCTGTTAACGTTGGCAAACTAATTAGTGAATTACTCCTCGTTTGTATTTATTTCTATATGGTGAATTACTGCTTGGTACCTGGATGTTCAGTCAGGCAAAACTAGGATGGTTCACATCACAACACAAAGTCTGTGCGCTCCGTCTGATTCAGAGATTTCGTTCATGAGAAATTACCATCGTTGAAATTCACTGCAGCAGACGGACTCTATCTGTGTTCGTAGTTTACACCGAGAGCACATGCACCAGCAGTGAGCCTCAGCTCGAGCCTGTCTGGGCTCCTCGACCCGCGACAAGCAGCTGTCTCCGGTTCCTCCATCAGCCTCAGCTGCTTTTCACTGTACTGCGGCTTGTAAAGATAGCAATGAACATTGGATTCGAGCAGCAGAATTTCAAAATCCTCATCTTCCATATCATGTTTAGTTCCCTGTCAAGGGAACCTTCGAGCTGCGTTAGAACGTGGTGGGAACGCTCTGCCGTGATTGCGTCGTGAATCAGTCCATTGAGAGAGTAGGACGTCATGTGATGTCATAGACCAGGAAACTATAGAGGGAATGCATTCACGTGACTTTCCCGCCGGAACAACCCCCTCTCAGCCTGACCGAGTGGCAAAAGATCTGCTGCGTGACTGGATTTAATAGGGGAAACTGCGAAAATGCGACTAAAACGAACAATTTTATCAATTTAAATTAAATGTTGGACTCAATATAGTGTTCCTTACAACTTACTAAAGATCGTGATCCATGGATATTATTGACATGCAGCCAGGAATCGTGTCGCCTGACATTTATGTTTGCCTGATTTCCACACCGGGGAAATAAAAGCAATATAGACCTAAACATAAAGCAAATTTGCCTGTGAATGTTTTATATAAATACAATATAGGTTTAAATTACTTATATCAGTGTTATATATAGCCTATATATCATCATATCATCCAGCCCTAAAACTTTATAGTTTTTATTTAGTCAGTGTTTATTTAAAAAAAAAAAACATCCAATAATGCAGAATATGGAATGATACATATTTAATTGATGAGTTGTAATATATATATATATATATATATATATATATATATATATATACATATATATATATATATAAAACAATACAAAATATATGGGTATGGTTTTACAGCTAAATTCAGCATATTGACACAAAATGATAACTGCAAATCCACCTTTCGCTGACTGGAGTCCAGTTGTTTCTGTGAATTGCAGCGATCCATTTGCTCCCTTTTCTATAGCAGTCTGTAAAAATATACCAGATCTCAGTTGTACAGTCAATCGCGAAGCTCTTTCCCACTTTATATTTGTTGTGTTTGTTTTTTGCGGCATTCACGCTGAAATACAGCCGCTCAGTCTTTTTGCCACTCACTGTGAGAAACTGCAGCACTCCGGCCGGAGGTGACGTCACGCGCATTCCCTCTATATAGCACCCTTGAAACCAGACCGTGACAGCTTCTGTTGCCTTCAGCAAGCGATCTCTGTACTCTGTCCTTGTCTATTTATTGTTGTCTGTCAAGCACTCTCTCTCTCTCTCTTCTCTCTCTCTCTCTCTCTCTCTCTCTATATATATATATATATATATATATATATATATATATATATATATGTATATATGCAAATACAACTCAGCATTGGTGCCCCTCTCTCTCTCTCTCTCTCTCTCTCTCTCTCTCTATATATATATATATATATATATATATATATATATATATGTATATATAGAGAGAGAGAGAGAGAGGGGGGGCACCAATGCTGAGTTGGCACCAATGCTGAGACTATCCAGTTCTGAGGAATTGGATTTCATCAGCATTGATATATGGGGGATTATAAGTCTTCGCCAGCTCATACCTCAGGTGATGAGGAGCTATATATATATATTAGGGGTGTAACGTTCACAACATTCACGGTTCGGATTTGATTCGATACGATACACTTGTGTCACGGTTCGGTTCGTGTACGGTTCAGGTACGTTTAAAATACAGCAAAAAGAAAGAGGGGCACCAATGCTGAGACTATCCAGTTCTGAGGAATTGGATTTCGTCAGCATTGAAATGGGAGATTATAAGTCTTCGCCAGCTCATACCTCCGGTGATGAGGAGCTTTTGGGGTTTTGTCTCGCACTGTAGCTAAATTAAATAGAACACCACCTCCACATTGGGGACTACCATTCTTTACCGATGTACACACTGAGGTGTCAAGATCGTGAAACAAACCAGCTTGATTTAGAGTGTTTAATCCCCAGACATCTAACTTAAGTAATTTGTTAGGTGCTGCTGATTATGGTCATGTGACGGTGCCTCGGGCTGAAGAGACGCTTGCGAGCTATCTCTCTCTCGAGTCATCATCATCATTAAAAGCCCCGAGCCCCGTTACCCACCAGACCATTAAAATCTACATCTTCGCTGGTGGGTAAAGCGTACTCGGCAACAGTTCAGGCTGCGTCATGCTTGCACACTATGTCCCTCCTGCAAGCATACCAGGCTGACCTGCTAAAGGAAATTGATGAACTTGAGGAAGTAAACACAGACGTAATTCGAGAATCACGTTGTGCAACAGATCTTTCGCTCCGTGCCACTGAAGGAGATGGCCAAGTCAGTGGGCCGGTCTATGGCAGCCCTAGTGGCCATGGAGCGCCACTTATTGTTAAATCTTTCCGATATAAAAGAAAAAGACAGGTCTGTTCTGTTAGATGCACCACTGTCACCCTCAAGTTTGTCCGGCGACGCTATAAATTTTGTCGTTGAGAGATTTCAAGATTCAAAAAAGCAGTTGGCTGCATTTCAGAAATTCCTTCCTCAATGCTTTGATGTTCCTGAGGGCGGAGAACTTCCGAGTACGAGTACTAGCTCCTAGCTCCTCACAACACAGAGTGCACTCGAGAGACTGGTCCCCTTAGTGGAATTCATGGCAGCGTGGAAACTACTGCCAGATATTTCTCAGTGGGTCCTGCATGTTATAGAAAAGGGTTACAGAATTCAGTTCGGTTTTCATCCGCCCAGATTTCTAGGGGTTCTAGGGGTTAGGGATTTCCTAAGCAGGCTCAGGCTCGGGTCTGAGGTCCAGAGTATTATACAAGTTGGCTCGGCAGATCTTCCTATGGGCCCAGGGGAAATTGTTGTCACTCAGGGCAATTTATATTCCAGGGTGTCAGAATGTGGGGGCCCTGTGAGTGGAGACTTCACCCCGAGGTTCTCCATTGGGAAAATTTTGGTCATGCTCAGGTTGATCTTTTTGCAACTCGGGAGACAACTCATTGTCCACTATGGTTCTCTATCACGCAGCCAGCTCCTCTCAGACTGGATGCGATGGTGCAGGTGTGGCCGAGGCTACACCTGTATGCTTTTCCCCCGATATCAATGCTCCTGGGAGTTCTGGAAAGGGTTCGCCAGGAAGGGGCTCATCTGTTATTAGTAGCCCCACACTGGCCAACCAGAATTTGTTTTGCGGACCTAGTGTCCCGCTTGGATGGCTCTCCGATGGAAATTCCGGTGAGGAGGGACCTCCTTTCCTAGGCGAGGGGCACGATATTTCACCCTCGCCCTGAGTTGTGGAAACTATGGGCTTGGCCTCTGAGGGGGCCCAGCTCATAAGTGCTGGTCTGTTCGTAGAGACCACCCTTCAATCCAGAGCTCCCTCCATGAGAAAACTGTTTTATTTGAAATGGAAATTGTTCTCTGCATGGCATGAAGAATGTGCTTTAAATCCTGTTAACTGCCCGGTTGCAGGGGCGGACTTAACCATTAGGCAAAGGTCGGCAACTGCCTTGGGCCCCGAGCTATCAAGGGGCCCCCAAAATGTCCCATCAAATTATGCTTAAGTTGTTTTTTTTTTTTTTTCCTTTTCGCAAATAATATATTTATAACAAACGCATAAAATCATTAGTGTCGCAGAAAGAAGGGGCTCCCCGCCTCAACTCACTGCATTGGACTATTCCATTATCTCACTTCTTGACTTTCTCCGTGCGAAAGTGACAAGACTGTAATGCGCGAAAAAAAAAAAAAATGACGGAGAAAAAGAAGTGACAGGCAGAGTGTACAGAGTAGTAGACAGAGTAAAAATGAAGCAAATCTACAGCTAACTTACCCAAGCGGTGCTGAAAAGCAGGACGCGGGAGGTAAGTAAAACGTTTTCAGCAAAATTGCAGAAGGTAACAAACTGTTTTTTGTGATGCCCGCTGACAATGACAACAATGCTAACAATATGTTAGAAGTCCATGGCCATAGCCAGCTATGAAGTCACCGAAGTCCGGACCTCTGTCATTTTTTTACATTCAAAAATAAAATGTCAAGCTCTCTAAATGATTAATCAGCCGTTTAAACCACCTCAGATATGAGAGCGCGTTGTGAGCGCGCGGGTACAGTCTCCGTGTTGCCAGATCCAACTAATGGAAAGGTGCAGTAGTCTTCTGGACCTGTTTTTCTGGTGTAATGTGACACTTTAGTAAGTTATAAAGTGGAAAGTTATATGTTAGGCTTAGTGATATATTAATCTTATTTTCAAAACACAAGCTTTGAACTTATTTCGAATTATTATTATTCATTTGTTTTGTTTTTCGTTGCAATATCTGGCAAGATTTTACTGTCGGCATTAATATAAAAAAAGCTTATGGACAAACTGTAATTGCATAAAGTTACCACATTTGGTAAGACAAACGCAATGATCATCGTGATTATCTGAAAGAAATGTATAACACTATCAAAAATTATAGCACTATACAGATCTGTATGAAATTTGCCAAATAACTTACTGGCCAGCTGGAAGACGTCTCATGCTGTTTAGTTACCCTTTCACAAAGTCATCATAAAAACATTCATTAAAGCAGTGTTTCTCAACTAGCAATCTATTCAGTCAGCATATTTGTGTTTGATCTGTGTGAATTACAGAAATATAAGACTTGTTAGACCTATTTTTTTTCTGTATTTCTTTGCACAAAACTCTCCAGAAAGTGCCATTTAATGGTTTATTTTTCAAATTTTTGTAAACTTTTTTTGTTCTCTTTTAAAGATCGCATGGGGGGCCCCATACTACCTTCGCCTTGGGCCCCCAATTTGCTAAATCCGCCAATGCCCGGTTGGTACAGTTCTCAATTTCCTTCAAGACTGTTTCTCGGCTGGATTGTCTCCCTCCTCCTTGAAGGTGTATGTTGCGGCTATATCTGCCTTTAGATCCCTGTGGGGGCTTCTTCTCTTGGAAGAGATCCTCTAATAACTTGTTTTCTCTGTGGAACATTGAGGCTGAGGCCTGCCTTGCACTCCAGAGCACTGGCTTGGGACCTGGCCATTGTACTCGAGGGTCTGGCTTTGGCTCCCTTCGAGCCTATCGAAGAGGTTTCAGAAAAGTTCCTCACTTTAAAGGCTTTGTTTCTTCTCGCTGTTTCTTCTATTAAGAGAATTGGAGATCTGCAAGCTCTGTCGGTTGCTCCTTCATGTTTGGAATTCGCACCTGGTATGGTTAAAGCATTTTTATACCCTAGGCCGGGTTATATTTCTAAAGTCCCTACTAATGTTATGGGTCCTATTGTGCTGCAGGCCTTCTGTCCTCCACCTTTTAATACCCCAGATAAGGAAAGTCTGTTATGTCCAGTTAGGGCATTGGATGCCTACTCACCTATGGATGTCCGCGCCCATTCATTTTGCGCAGCATACATTTGTCAGATTTTATGACCTGGACCTCTCCACTCCCCGGGCTAGGTTGCTCGATTCTTAGTGTGCGCTTGGACTTCACACAGAACGGGCATTTCTCAGCATGGCGTAGTGGGTGTGGGGTTCCCACCACGTTCTAACGCAGCTCGAGGTTCCTTTGAAAGGGAATGTCTCAGGTTACGTATGTAACCCTGGTTCCCTGAGAGGGAACGAGAGCTTGCGTTCACCTGCCATACTTCCTGGATGCCCTGATCGACTTGCTTCAGGCCTTTTCAGAAGCTGTCGAGGTCTGATTTCCAGGGTGCTATATAGTTTCCTGGTCTATGACATCACATGATGTCCTACTTTCTCATTGGACTGATTGTACACAATGCAATCAGCGCAGAACGTCCCCACCGCGTTCTAATGCAGCTCTCATTCCCTCTCAGAGAACCAGGGTAACACGTAACCTGAGACGTTTCTTCCATCATTATCATACTTCCTATCTCCACAGCACTTGTTAGCTTAGCAAGATGCTGACAAACAAGATGGCTGATAATGATTTCAGTATCTGCAAGTGAAGTCCCACCCACTGATCTGTAATAGGCTTGTAGGGTGAGTGGGTCCCACACCCTTGAATAATAATGAGCTAATGTTTGTAGACACTTTTTAATGAAATGTGACTTCCTGCTTATTGTGACGCATGATATGCAGATGATGTAATGCATAGTAAAATGGCATTGTAAGCTCTGTATATGTTTTTTTTTTTCGGGGAGGAGAGGGGGTGGAGATGCATGTACGGACAATCTTCTGCTAACTAGGTTTTATAAAGAGAATTTTATATATACACTGCTGTTCAAAAGTTTTAGATCAGTAAGATTTTGTAATGTTTCAAAAGAAGTCTCTTCTGCTCGTATATGGCTGCATTTATCTGACCAAAAATACAGCAAAAACAATAATATTTTGAAATATTCATGTCAAAATATGTGAATAATATTTATTTATATAACTGTTTTATATTTTAAAATGCAATTTATTCCTGTATTTTCAGCATCATTGCTGTAGTCTTGTGTCACATGATCCTTCAGATATCATTCTAATATGCTGATTTTTTTTCTGAAGAAACATGTATTATTATTGTTATCAATGTTGAAAACAGACAGTGTACAGACTATAAAGCACTATTAGAACATACAACAATGTTTATTTTACTCTGTTTATTTTATTCTCATTTCTAATTTATTGAATTTATCCTCATCTTACACTTTGTTAGCCTGGTAATACCAGACTCTGCTACTTCACTTTGCTTCGTAGACAGAGTCTGGAATGGCATAATAGAGAAGTGTTTTCTCTCTCGCAAGGGGGCGCTTCTCTGAAGTTTAAAATCATTGGTTACCGTAAGCCAATCAGATAAGTTTATTTATGACGTATTTTACGCGCAGACACATGTAATGCGAACCACAGACATCATGCATCGAACTCAAATCTAAGATCGAACTTCCACTGTAAACAGAGAGCGCACTTTTGTAAGCGCTGCAAAATGTGTGCCAACCGGGAATGAACAATTCACAAACTAGGTTATTTATATGATTTACTGAGCTGCGGCTGCCCCGCTCTTACGAGTCATGACTGATTTAGCTTCCGCCGCCCCGCGAGAGCGAGCCCCTGCTCTCACGAGTCATGACTGGGTAATAAGTTCATATTACTGACTCTCTGAGTCATTTCGTTTATTCAAGTGGCTTTAAATGTTATAATTTTAACAGCAAAATTCCCTGATCACATCCACCTACGCAATGTTGATCATATTTAGAATTAAGAAATCATAATGCAGTAAAAAATGATTTACAGGGAACATAAATAATCACTTTACCTTCCAAGTCCATTCATTTGTCACGTGACATACGTGTAACCCCTTATACCCAGGTCCAACTCGACCCGCTCCGAGCGGGCCTCGAACCCGGGTCTCCGGCATGAGAGTCTGGCGCTCTATCACCTATCTGGGACCCGTCTATGTGGACTAATGCAGGATATCGAAACGAAATATGGTGATATACGTTGCAAATAGAGGGGCAGCAAAATTGTTCCTACAGCGGCAGAAGTGCTCGCGCCGGTCCTGGCTGTAAACACTTGATGATGCGAGCGAAATACCGGAGTGAACATGGCTGTAAACGACTTTTGCTTCAGTTTAAAAAAAACCTGGAATGTTCTCCATAACAGAGCGGATTGCATCCCGTGTCTCGTTTCCCATTTCTGCGGTCGTTTCGGTTTTCGATTTCTCTAACCTGCAATGTAAAACTCGGCGCTTAGCGCCTACGTCACGGCTCTCAGTCCGCCCTCTGTTCGTTGATTGGCCGGCTGTTTTCAGGCCGGTGGAAAACTGAAAGATAGGCTGCTATCTCAGACTCACTACAGGAGCGAAATGAAATTAGCGGAAGTAGGAAGTCTGACGTAGTCAGGCTAACACTTTGTAGCTCTGCACTCAAAAGTTTTCTATATATTGTATTTCTATACTAAGGATACATATGTGATGCATCTTACCTTACAAGAAATCTGGAAGCAAAAAGGCTAAATATGGAACAAACTTAAACAGCCATATTTTCTTTGCAAGCACATACTTTTTTATTTATTTATAATTAGCATCAAACAAACTATATAATTCTTGTAATAAGTAATAAAAAATAAATTAAGATTGAAGATAAGATAAAAAAAATAATAATAATAACAACAAATTGCACATCTGCCCCCTTAGGTGGCAATATGCACTAAAAAAGTAAATCGCAAATGAACAAATGAAGAAAAAAATAACTATGGCATGCGTTTTCATGGTAACTACTGGATTTGGTGCTCATTTTGAATGTCTTTGTGTGGTCACTGTAAACTCTCAGTTACTCTGCGTTAACTGAATTTATTATAGATCATTGTTCAATGGAACCAGCATACCTTGAGTATGCAACATTTAGATTAATGAACCCGAGAGTTGAGTGTGATGGTAAGTTAACCTTTCTTTCTGAAAAATAAACGTTTACTGCCATGTTTGCAAGCACAGCCGGCTAGGTCTTAGTTTAATCAGTATTTGGTTTTATTATATAATTTGCATCAAACAAACAATATAGGTTAGTTCTTGTTCATAGATAAATTAATTATTGCAAAGAAAAAAATCATGGCATAACCACCAAATAGGTGGCAGTATGCACTTGTAAAATAGCCATTTAACAAAGAAGAAAGAAGTAATATGGCGCTCTTTTTCTTAGTGTTCGTTTCCATGACAACTCGTCGATTCGTTGCTCTCTTGAGAATTGATGCGTCCCAATTCGCCTACTTATACTATACCTTAATATTATGTACTCTTTTTGTGAAGAAAAAGTACATACTTTTAAGTGTGTAGCAAGAGAGTAGGCAAGCTTTGGGACACAGTACTTCATCATTAACGGACTGCTCTGTCGCGTGCATCTTGTCACCGTAAAGTGCCCTTTCAATCTCAGAACTCCATTCAGTCTAATATCATTTCTTACCATTTCGAAGAGAAATGCTGTAGCATGTTGTTCTGCCAGTCGTGGGTCTTTTATTCTGAGACTCTCCTCATGTTTGCAATTCGAATGTAATGCATCTTTACAAAAGTTCACAATGCTGCTGCAGATGCAATATATAAATACATTTTCACCAGGTTAGATACTGATAATTAATCACTCAAACCCCTTTATCTAAACCTCTCTACATAACCGCCAATACTCAAGCGTTCTCCATGTCACTAGGTTTTTTTTTTTTTTTTTTTGGTAACTTTATTTTGATGGTCCCTTTTGAACATCCTGTGTGTTGACTACTTTGCAACTACATGTCAACTAACTCTCATTAGAGTATCAGTAAACTGTCTGCTTAATATCTGCTTACTTTTTATTGTGATGCTCCTCCAACAGACATTCTACTGACTATAAGTAACTTTGCAACTACATGTCAACTTATTCTATCCCTAACCCTACCAGTCTACCAATACTCTAGTGAGAGTTAGTAGAGATGTAGGTGCAATGTTACTTACAGTCAACTGTTAAAGGGACCATCCAAATAAAGTGAATCGATCTGCACTTCGAATTCTGACCGGAAATAGTAGACCATCCAGGTCTCTTTGGAACACTCATTTCAATATACTACGATTTGGGACGTACTAATTCTATTTTCGAATACTATTTGGAACGGATAGTATGTGAATTGGGATGCAGTAATCAACTCTTGTGTATCAAGCGCAAACACACTCTGGGTTGGCTGAACTTACTGTTTGACACGTTTTTGGAACCAGCATACTTTGAGTAAGAAAGGTTTGTCAAGCAAGAGTTAAGTGTATTTGGCAGCAAGATAACCTTGCTTTCTGGACAGCCCATTCTCACCCCCAAGACGTCACCTAACTGACGCCTTGGGAAGCATTTGACCATACTTCAATATCTGACAATTTAGGCGCCCTTTAGCGTCAGTTAGATGATGCCCTAGGATCACGTATAACCCTACCCTACCCCTGACCTAAACCTACCCGCATCATCTAACTGACGCTTTCCTTTAGTGTCAGTTAGATGTACGCCGTAGGATCACGTCATGTACAGTAACTGACGCTAAAGGGCGCCTTAAGCGTCAAATATTGAAGCATGGTCAAAGGTGACGCCTTGGGGTGAGAATGTGTTGTTCTGGAATACACCCCAGATGTGTCCCATTTGGTTCCTCATTTCCCCTGTGTACATATACTCCCTGCTTATTATTATTTTTTTTTCTGTGTGTCTGTTTTTATTTATAACACTATGTTGGTTTGTGTGTTCCTAATGCTTCAGAACATTTACCCCTACAAGTATTAGTTTTTTTTCTTTGATCTTGTAAATCTGTCTATATACTGTAAGTCTGTGTTTAACTGGTAGCACAACACAATGGTGTAAGGGGTGGTTGTTCAGGGTGTTGCTAAAGAGTTCAGAGTGGTTTCCAGCACATTGCTACATTATGTGATTGTTAATGCCTAATTAAAAAGAACACAAATTCCCAGAACACAAATTCCCAGAAATTATATTATAGTCTCTAAATATGACTATAATGTAAGGGGCTGTTTACATGACAACAATATGCTTAAAACTGAGAACTTTTTTTTTTTTAGTTTTCCGCGTACACATTACACCATTGTCAAAAGATCCCCATTTACTGGGATCCGATGAAAGCGACAAAAAACGCTGTATTCTACTGTCGGGCCATAAGATGGCGATGGAACACTATAGATTGAACATACTGTATATTTTGCCTGTGTATGATGTCATTTTTGTCACAGATTCACGTTTTTGTTGTTTAAACGGAGACCATTTTCAAAAACTTGCACTTTAAAACCCATTTTCAAAAGTTATTGTTTTCAGGCACCCAAAATGCCATTGTCGTGTAAATGAACAGCCTAAACGCATAAAAAGTATTTTTTTTTTAAAACAGTGTCAGTATAGCAGCCCCTAAGTTTGGAGAGATTTTTTGACCCATTTCACTATTGTGCAAAAACAACTATTTGTGCTTAGAAAAATTATAGCACACATCTCAATAAGCAACATGATGTGCCAGCTTATCATTGCACATATTCCATTTTCTTATTACTACTTTTTCTTATTACTACTTATTACTACTATGCTTTTACAAGTGTCACTTATAAAAAAAAAATTTCTCAAACATTCACTACTTTTTCTTCTCTGTTTTGTTTTACACTTTGGATTGTTTCCCAAATTGCGCTTCCCAAAATTGGGGTTTTATGTGTGGTGTTAACTGATATTTTGTATGAACGACATCAGCACCATTTAACCACAAACAATTGACAACCTTTGCTATAAGAGCATGTGTATGGTGGCCAGAAATTCGTGTTAGGCCACTCTTTAGAATTTGAGAAACGCACAGTGATGGACCTGTGGATCCACATCCTTTTGTTCAGTAAAGGTATAAGTTTCAAATGCAGTAGCACTTAAGAACCTCAAAAGCTTATGTCTGGCCTACTCTATCCCAGAACAAGTGCATTATTACATAAGAGTGTCAAAGGTAACCAATAGCACTAATTACTCATGTTATCCACAGAGATTTGCTGAAAAATATTTAATTTATCTCTTCAAAAGTAGAAACGAGTTGAGGTTATAGGGAACTTTTCTTATCCTTAATTCTTTTATGACCATAAGTATCTCAGACCAACCCAGACCCAAAATTAAATATAACACTTTCAGAATAGTTTCCATGTCCAGAATGTATTCATCTACAGAGGTATCTATGTAACACTGAGCTCAGTTAGCACCCTCTGGGACTACAAACTTGAGATTTTTCAATGTAACCCATGGACAGGATATTACCATTAAAGTGGGAATTTTGTTTTTATCACTGGCAATGAAGAAAGCAGTGTAATGGAGGAGATGGCTTTCTGAGAAGCTTCTAACCCAGGTGCTAGAATCTGAGCTTGCTGTCTCATCAATAATTGACAGCATCAAACCAATCAGAACAATTTTCTTCCCACAAAGTGAAGTGCTAGAGCAGGCTGGAGGTGCTTAATCATTAATGAGGCAATTAGTTGAAACTGTTACACCTGGCCCGAGTCGTTTGCGGAGTGGCCGCTTGTCTGATCCTACACTAGCGGACTCTGGGATATCAACTGACAAGAGTCCTAGCAGTCATCTGTTGACAAGAAATGCCGCCTACAAAACATGTCTCTTAACTAACTTGTATGCTTTTCAGTAGATTTGTTAAGAGGGACAATCTTGCAGAGAAGAACATGCAGCTTGCATGTTTAAATCGATCCTATTGGGGAACCATTTTTGTGGACAAAGCATTGACCCAAGACTGATGTAACTGCCATCAAACATGCTTAAAAAAGAAAAGAAAAAAACTAAAGAAAAAACCCTTAAAAATGAACAACAAAGTAATCTGAAACTGCAAGGTTTGAGAGGGAGATCCAAGATCTAAGAGGTCCTCTTAGAGGGACTCATTGACTGTCTATATTGGATGATTTGATGGTTAATCAATTCTGCTTCCCTGTCAGCTTTTTTTAGTTCTTGAGAACCTCTTGAAGAACTAGTCTTAATTCAATAAGATTGTTGTATGGCGCAGCACTGGCGCCAGAACAATTTTGTCTGATTGGCTATCTGACCTATGTAGGTGAACATAGAGTGGCACCAATCTATTCACTTTATCATGCATGCAGAATGTGTATCAGAGGTGGTCTTAGAAATGTAATGCGGTCAACCGAACCTAGAACTACTTCAGCCATGCAGTATTTTAAAAATATTTTGTCATTCATTTAGAGGGCACTGTATTTGTGTGATTTTAATGAAATAAATATTACTACCAAACAGACAAGGAAGCTGGGGAATAGTCAATAATTTTAAGTTGAGTGGGTGTGCTTTATATTACTGATAAAGCATGTGTCTCAAGTATATACACATACAAATCTATACAGATAAATGTATACACATAACTAATGTTATGTGTAACATTAGTGTAACACATAATTTAAGTTCAGACAGGGCACGTAGGCATAGGTCGTGATCAGATGGCGCTGTCAAATCGCTCCAACCACTACCATTCTTCTATTAGACCGGGAGGATAAATATATTTCACCCGCATTTCACCCCTACGTCTATGTTAAAACGGTTGTTTTAGGGCTGAAATGATTCCTTGAGTTACTCAATTACAAAAATTCCTTGAGGCAAAGAATCTGCCTCGAAGCCTCGTTAAATTCCTATAACACGCACTATACGCACACACAGGGATCTGATTGTTTCACACGGACCGTTTTTCAGGAAGCACACCATAGCGCATGATACGGCTTCATGTGACCTCATAAATGGCAGAGAATGTCTAAAGTTTGGGATCATTATTTATTTATAAAGAAAGAGAACAAGATGCAATGTGTCTACTGCAAAGTATACCTGGCAGGGCTGCCAACTCTCACACATTCAGCGTGAGATTCACACAATTGAGCCAATTCTCACGCTCTCACGCCATACGCCCGATTTCTCACGCTGAAGTGTCAATCCTTTCGGTCAAATGCCTGAAAGATGAGTTTGTCTATAGATCTACCTGTTTAGTCACTCGTGATCGACTAGTTTTGCCGCCGCAAATTGATTCGCAAGTTAAAATATCCTGTAATCTAGTGCGAGCATGCATGCGAGATGTTGAACTCCTAACCGCGCATGGTGGCAGAGAGGTAAGCGAGCGAGAGTGCACCCTTGTCTCTCTCACGTGCCAATCAGGCCAATTGCAGCAATTCATCATATGCTTAAATTTTTATGTTGCCAAACAACAAAAAATTCAGCATTCATTCACTGTATACACCGGGACGTGATAGAGTGTGTACCTGTTTGGCTTGATGTTTTATATTAATTTGCAAACGTAACCAGCACATTTCTCCCCACATAGCAACCCATACTACAGTGAGGGAGAAGAACCACATGAAACTATGCAACTATATATTTTTTTCTAACAGGGTAGTAAAAGTTTAGCTGGCTAAACATGAGCTGTTAATGTGGCTGAGCTGGTTAAAGCTAACGCCTTGTTTAAACTCGACGCGTCCGCATGAGCCCAAAGGCGCACGCGCAAAAATTACATGATTTTAACAGCATGTATGCCTCCGCATCCCCTTGACACCATTCCTCTCAACTCTTCGCGATCGACTTAAAATGCTTCCAAGATCGACTTGTCGACTGCGATCGACAGGTTGGTGATTCCTGTAACGTTACTGTTTTACGGTCAATGACAAGTATACTGTAACCAGCACATTTATCCCCACATAGCAAAGCCCTAAAACAGTGAGGAAGAATAATTAAGTTACACAAAATAATTCAACTACATATTTTACACCATTGACAAGGGAAAAGTCACTACTCACGGTGTTTATGGCTAGCTTCCAGTTTTCTGACGCTTTTCTTTCAAGGTAGTGACGAAACGCGCTCTGTAGCACTGTTTGTTCGCTATCAACCTTCATAGAAGGGGTTTCCGCGGTTATGTAGTTATAAATGTCTCATTCTAAGGTAATAAAAACATTACGGTTTATAAAGTAAGTTCTTTACACGCCACTGAAAACTTAGTTATGGATGTCATTTTGCATTTGTGTTAATGGATACTCAATATTTTTACACATTGCACCTTTAAATAAATCTTTTGATAACACTTATTTTAAAGTGTCCTTGTTGTTCTATACTACATACATACTGTAATAAAATGTAATATTATCGCCTAACCTTATTCTAAACCCTAACCAGATAGTAAATACATATTGTTAATTAATATTACTCAATGCAAAATCTGATAGTGTTACCAAATGTTTCTATGAAAGTATTAACGTGAAAAAAAATACATTTGTGTATAGTTCAGCAATATATTTTTTTAATTAACATAACAAACAAACAAAAAATTATAGTAATAATAATAATGCCACATTTTCACTTTTTACAGCGTACTCGGCTTAAATTCAGTGTAGTTCATACATTTTTGTTATGGGTTACAAGGTTATGTAACTATATTATGACATTTGAGTGTTTCCTTGATGAGAATTGCTTTTCACTTACAGATACAAATGGTCGGATTGTAGCTGAATCATACGTGACTCATGTCCACTGACACATTTACTAGAATCTAACATGGAAAATGGAGTGAACTTAGTTTCACTATGAAATAGGCCTACATAAACTGTGACAAAGAAACCTTTGAACTTATCCTTATAACGTGGTCCTATTTATCTTGAGTTATTTTCACAAATAAATATTTACAAAATACAGTAAGATTCAACAAAATATTATTTGCAGCCTTTTTTTGTCTCCTAACTATATGGATTGCAAAGGCAAACCAGGAGTTAATATGGACAATTCTTTAAATAGTAGGATCTAATTGGGTAATCCTTGTCTCTAAAAGCAACAGTAAAAGGCTGTGTGGATCAGGAACAGAAGTAGACGTCTCGAAAGCCTTACTTTTAAAATACCATGAAAGCAGGAAGAAAATATTTGCAGGGTTCCTCCTTTCCCAAACAGCTTTTCTTGAAACTTTCCGTACAGTCTCCATGCAAGCATGAATATGTCTACAACACAGACTGTTGTCCCAAAAAGTATTAAATATTTGAATAAATGTCAGGACACTGTACATTAATGCATGCACACACTCACACATGCAAACATGCCCACAATGTCTGTCTTCAAAGCTTAAGTGAAGTGTGTGTTCTATTCTCTCTCTTTTTCAAGTAAGGGGAGATGTTCTTTCGAAATTCATTGAAACTAAGATATTAGAAGAAAGACTGAAGTTGTAAGGGTTTCATGAGCTCTTCACACACGTCAGTCTACTGACAGAGCAGCCTTAAATCTTCACTCAGAAAGTGCTGCAAAAGTGTCATTCTAACAAGGTCTTTTCGGAATTTTCCAGACACCTCAATTATTTTGTTCCATTGAACGTCCTGCTACTTTCTTTCGATTTCTTTTATTTTGGTTGCAAAGCTCCAACTTGACAATCTTTTCAACACTTGTCCAAGTACTTGTTTTTTGTAAACCACTTTCATCCAACAGGCAATTACTTCTGGTAACACATTCAAAATATGTGGTTTCACGTTTTAATTTATACCTCTTTTATATTTACTTAGTGTAGTTACTTTTAGTTTGTTCTACCACAGTGTTTGAAACGGTCTATTTGCATTGTAGGTATGGCGCATCCGTTCATGTTGACAGGGACTGTCCCTGTGTCTAACAGTGACCAATGATTTTTTCCCTAAAACATATTGTAATTGAATCTTAATATTTCAATACAAAAACATGCATACAAAAGCACCAATAAGAGCAATCTGTGGTAAAGAAAGTAAAATAATGACAAAGGTTTTTCAAACAAAAACAAGCAAATGAAACTAAAATGTTTACTGCACAGCCTCAGTCAGTGTTTTTCTGACTATATAATACCTAAATAGCTGCAATTTAAAGAGTTTGTTTTGAGCTTTTTTTATATAACAGATAAAACACGTGCTATTAACTGTATTAAACTGACATTTGTAAACTTTTAACACATTTCAATTAGGATTCAATTAATCACAGATCCCCAGATAAGGAGCCAGTGGGATTCCTGCTGCTGAACTGGTAGAGCATGGTGCTAGCAACAACCAGGTTCATAGGTTTGATTCCAAAAGGAATATGCTAAATGAATAAAATGTAATGCAAATTTATAGAAATTTGAAGGAAGGAAGAAAGAAAAAAAAGACAAAATTCTTAGGTGTGTTTATTAACCATAATTTAACCAAAGAGGAAAAAAAAGATTTTATGAACACACACACACACACACACACACACACACACACACACACACACACACACACACACACACACACACACACACACACACACACACACACACACACACACACACACACACACACACACACACACACACACACAAAACAGATAAAGAATTAAAAGACAAAATGTTTGTGTGTGTGTGTAAGGACCTTGAAGGGGAGACATACATGTGATGAAACATTCATGCTTCTCTAAGCTCATTGAGTACTCACTGTAATCATAAGCATAAGCATAATGACACGCATAATTAAGCATAGTTTATTAAAGCATAATTAACATGTTTTAGAAGTTGTCAATGGTGTGTGTGTGAGTATGAATATATATGCTAAACATTATAGGTCATTGTTCAGAAATTATTTTTTTTAAGTCACGCATGTGGGTAATCTCAGTAATACTCAAAATCCTCTGTAATACTAATAAGTATTATGCAATATGTGTTACGCTCTGGTCAACACAATATTTTCTGTATTTTCTGTTATATCATCCAGCCCACCTTAAAGATGAACTGAACTGAAAAATAATCGACGTTGAAAACGTGTTATTTATGACAATTAAAAGTAAATTACTGTAAACATTTGAATAAAAAATATTAATATAGCTTTTTATAAGCAACGCTAAACTGCAGTTTTGATGACGTCACTGACCCGCAGAGCTGCATAGACAACAGCTGTGGTCTTGTATACACAGACAAAAATGAGCACTTTTAACGGCATGGATTACGCATTTGAGCCCGTGAGGGACAGGCCAGTAGTATCTGACTACCACCACATGGAGGACCATCAGTTTCAGGCTCCACTTATAGTACAGGATCGTTTGGCGGGAAGTGACTGGGCGCGAGCGCTGTGGAGCATGCATACTTCACCGGAGTCGATCTGTTGCAGAGAGGTCAACCTGGAACATTTATTGATTGGCAAAAAATGCATCACCATGCACCGTTCATTTTGAATGCTGTTCGGTGAGAGAAACGTTTTGTAGGAGGCTATGCTGTCTCTAATGGATGTCCGAGCTGAGGCGCAGAGCGCCCCATCAGTAGCAGGGTATTTACGAATAGGCGACTAGGTTGGGCTAACCTGTTACACTTTTCTCAGACTGTTTAGATTAACAGCACATTGGCAGTTCACTCTATGGGCGAGGGTGCATTTAGGAAGGAGAATCCCATCCTATAGAGTACATCACGGATATTTCCCCTCAGCCGAATATCAAGGATTCGAGTAACGTTAACGTGATGCGTTGAACTTGTAACTTGTGTAAATAAAACATTTGATGCAGACATTGTCAGACGTTTCATGTACTCATTGACGAAAGTACATATTTCTAGAGAGTGTGTCGCTAAAAAATCTGTTTCCTTAGCCATGTCAGCGCACCTCAGACTGTTTACAAGCTTCAGCTGTTCTGCAGGTGCGGGTAGGCAACGGAGTTGCTTACCATGCCAGTGACGTAGTCGAATGTTGAAATCCAACATGGCGGCGCCCGTGCAACAAAAACAACACTTACAATGGACCATTTTATCCCTTAACGAATTCTGCCATTTTAAAAATTCCATACAATACCAATGACAATAAATAAAATACATCTGTTATAACATTTTCTCAAATTTCAGTTCAGTTCATCTTTAAAGGAGTAGTTCACTTGAAAGAAAAAAAACTTTTGCTGATAAACTACTCACCCCCATGTCATCCAAGATCCATGTAATTCTTTCTTCAGTCGAACAGAAATTAAGGTTTTTGATGAAAACATTCCAGGACTTTTTCTCCATATAATGCACTTTACTGGGCACCAAACGTTTCAAGGTCCAGAAGACAGTTTCAATGCAAACTGTTCAAAGGGCTTTAAACGATTCCAGACGATGAATAGGGGTCTCATCAAGCGAAACGATTGCTCATTAAAAAAAAAAAATATATACTAAAAAGTTTTATAAGCTCAAATGGTCACCTTGCTCTGTTCTGTGATGCATTCGTGACTCTCCTGTTCAAACTCGTTTATCAAAATGAATAAATCTTTTTTTCGTGTCATTTGGTTCATTCAATAAACGAAATGAACGAATTGACTCGTTCATGAACGAATTGACTCAGAAAATATTTGTTCATTTTGATGAACGAGTTTGAACAGGAGAGTCATGGACGTGCACCAGAGCAAGGCGACCATTTGAGCTTATAAAACTTAAAACTTTTTTTTTTAATGAGCGATCATTTCGCTTGACGAGACCCTTATTCGCCATCTGGAAACGTGTAAAGCCCTTTGAACAGTTTGCACTGAACTTTGGACCTTGAATAGTTTGGTTACCAGTAAAGTCCATGGAGAAAAATCCTGGAATGTTTTCATCAAAAAACCTTAATCTCTTTTCAACTGAAGAAAGAAAGACATGGACATATTGGATGACATGGGGGTGAGTAAATTATCAGCAAAAGTTTTTTTTTTTTTTTAAGTGAACTACTCCTTTAACAGTAAAATGTATGATGACACAGCTAAGTATTGCTCATTCTTTATGAGCTGGTGTATTAAAATACCAAAAAAACAATACAAAACAAAAAACATTTCATGTGTGTTTTGCTTCAAGAGAAGTAAAGTTATGCAAACCAATGTAGGTGGTGCTTCATGTGGTTAGATGATGTTAATTCTTTAGCACTGTTTCAGATATCAAGTGATTAGGGGCTTTTTTTCTGGATCTTTAGAAAGTGAAAGGCACTTTTTTTTCTTTTTTTTTACATGAGATGCTAATCAATGCTTAAGCATTTCTCCTAATTACATGCTCCATGATCAACAGTACCTGTGTAATTACATGGTAATATACCCCAGAACTAATCACACTGGTAAGAATGTTGAGTGAATGACCATTTGAATTCTAGTCCAAAACATTCACACACACTGAAGTAGGAATATACTGTGCTCTCTCTTGCTGACTGCAGCCATCTGGACTCAATAAAGTTTTTCTTCTAAATTAACAGCTGTCAGAATGAGAAAAAACTGGGCTTTCTCTTTTCTCTTGAAAGTTTTACTCTCATGTTATGGCAGGGCTTAGACAATTTGATACAGAAGCCCTAAGAGGCCCTGCATTATTATTTGTTGTCTGTCTTGCTTTCTTATGACCACAACTTAATAATACTATAATAATGCATGGTCTTTTATGGCCTCCATAATTTTAAAGTTATATGTATTTATGTATATTATATATATAAAGAACTAAATGAACAAGAGAAGACCAATAACTCAGGACACAAAAACATCAACGTAACAGTACTATACAGTATGCCTGGCAAAATTCTAAATGTTGTGGCAAGCATAACATTTTCTTTAGAAAATCTAAAAATGTAATTGTGATGACAAAAGAAAGCTTGGATTAAAAAAGAGATGAAGTTTTAGATAATTTGTATAAATCAGTTGTCAGCTTTTTCTTTCTCGTCTGCTGCAACACTTCTACTTCTCTCTCTCTCTTTCTTGTTTCTCTTAGTCAAACTGTCTGTGAACGGTTGTGCTGTGGATGCTTAACATCAGTCAACCAGTGAACACTAGTAAAATAAGCAGAGAGAAATGTGCTAACAGCCATCTGTTCCTCCATCAAATACTCATCTCGGGGTGTTCTCTTTCTTACAAGATCCTGCTTTCGTTCTGTGTGATGCAATGATTCCTAAACTGATTTTTAAAGAAACAAAGTGAGAAACGATTTCTAAGGCTGTCTTTTCAATGACGAATGATCATGTGGATTAAGATTAAACTCTTTTAAAGTCTCCCTGTGGTGAGAATGGTATAGGACATGCATCATAGGATAATTTTATATGTATTACTATTATTATTATTATTTCCCCTGAACCTAATGTCACTCATGTGCACAATGTGCTTTACTGCCACTGCTGTCAGTACAGTAATCTTTAATAACTTTATTAGTTTTGAATTATTTAATAACACTAGTTGATTGTGATAATAATGCAAATTATGTGCACATAATAGTTGAAGAAACAACTCCCTTAAAGGGATTATACAAACAAAAAACTTAACCTTAACCCTCTGGTGCTCTTCGGCGATTTTTAAATGAAAAATGCCATGTTTTTTTTCTTATTTTTTATTTATTTTTATTTTTTTACTTCTTTGCTTCATTGGAATGGTACTGAGGGCATTGGAAATGATGTATGGGAGACAAATTTCACCTAGTGAAAGCATTTGCTACTGCGGCCAAACAGTACCAAGACGTCATATAACTGACGTCTTGGGACGTCTTTTGACCAAACTTCAACATCCGCTGTTTTAGGGTACCCTTTAACGTTGGTTAGATGACATTATCGGATCCTAACCCTACCCCAGACCTAAACCTACCCCTAAACCTACCCCGTCACCTAACTGACGTTAAAGTTTAAGCGTCAGTTGTATGACGTCCCAGGATTCGTCATTTTAACTGACGTTAAAGGGTACCCTAAAAAGGCGGATGTTGACGTATGGTCAAAAGACCATATTATATGACGTCTTTGGATGAGACTGTGTTACATTTTTTGAGATATAAAGCTCAAATTTGGAACATCGATTTAAATTTATGTTTAGATTTAGGGCTTTGATTTTCTTTCAGTTTTAGAGTAAAAACGTGTTTCAAAAAATATATTTCATATAAAAATTAAAAATAGTATTTTTGTGCAGTTTTTTTATTTATATAGCACTTTTTTACAATACAGATTGTATCAAAGCAGCTTCACAGTGATAACATGAAAATAATACAACACAGATCAATAACAGTGTTGAATATTAAATGTCCCCAACTAAGCAAGCCAAAAGCCAAAGCAACAACAACAACATTTAAAGTTTAACAACAGTAAATGTAAAATTCTGTAACTTTCATTATTTTTTTCAAAACCTTTTTCACGTCAGCAATAATCTGCCAAGTGTCATCTTTGAAAAGATATCTTAAGTCTGTGCTCTAAACCATTCGTTCTATCAGGATTTCTATCAGGACCATGATTGACAATTAGCATATAGTTTGGATTGGCGTTATATGGTTCTGTTCAGGGCGAGAACTCCCTGCAGCCTAGTATGGATAAGAGCAGGGAGAGAGCAGCAATAACAGAACCACCGTGAATGCATGCAGATGTAATTAATTCAAGATTTTAAAGGTGCCATAGAATGTGAAATTGAATTTATTTTGGCATAGTTAAATAACAAGAGTTCAGTACATGGACATTACATACAGTGAGTCTCAAACACCATTGTTTTCTCCTTCTTACTTAAATCTCGTTTTTGAAAAACACCCCTGAAAAACCAACGTGATCTCATGAGAATACGTATGCATTTGTACGTAAAGTGTCGTTCTATCATACGTATGTATAATTACGTTTTATATGCGCAGAAACGTATAATACAGACGTATTTACAGTATTAAAACGTAAAATATTTACGTATTGACCGCACAAAAACGTCATTTATTTACGTATGAACAAATCCACCGACGTACACATTTGTACGTATGATGTATCACAATTTATTCATATTAATATCGTAGCATTATGTTTTGACCCTATTGCATTCCACGGTCTTAATTAAGTTTTTAGTCGCATTTATTGATATAATACTCATAAATATTAACATTTTGCTTGTTTTGCCTGCATGGTGTTAAACAATACAATATAAAACCTTAAAAATACATTCTTTAACGTTACTCATTTAACCGTTTTGTAATAGTTTATTTACCTTGAGACACATAAAGCGTTTTCTCCTATAAAAAGCACAACAAAATTCACAAAAGACATCAATTTTATTAGGTTGATGTAATCCAAATCTTTCGAATCCATAGTTGTATGCAAGAAACAACTCCTAATTCGGTCTCTTATCTGTCGTGATCTTCGTCTCCTCCATTCTCAGCAGCGACCATACATGTCAAACGCAGGGCTGGTTATGAATTCAAATTCAAAAAATGCGCCCTTGAGAAGCGATACGTCATATTTTACGGCAGTGATATCAAACGTTCATTGGCTCTTCCCTGCTTCGTCACAGATTGCGACATGAAGGACTGTGAGACAGTTGGTTAATCATTAGAAATGGAGAAGCGCGAAACGAAGCCGGATTAACATTTTCATTGATTATAATTTCATTTCTGCTCCGTACTTCATACAAAACTATTACAATACTGCCAGAGAAGACTGCGACTGCAACGCATCATCATGTGAACGGCTTTTGGTATCGGTTTTGACATTTTCACAATAAATAAATTATTGTGATTATACTTGTTTGTTAGTTATGTTTTTCTTTATAATTGTAGTTTGTTATATGTTAGTTTTAAGGAATTGTTATGGGTAGGTTTAGGGATAGGATTAGGATTGGTGGCTCAAAATAGATTTTAATGCTAATGTTATATTGTTAATAAAACTGCCCTTTCCCAACACCGTTTTATCCTTTTTTTATATTATGTATAAAATGGGTATGTTTAGGTTTGGGATTAGGGTTACGGGATCTTACATTTATCTATAAAATGGTAAAAAGGGAAATTATACAGATATCTGTATGATATAGAATATACGTAAACAGTTTAAGTTTTTTAGCTGTAAAAATGTAATAATGTTACGTTAAATGTTGCAGATACGTCCATATTATACGTTTCAGCATCTATCAAAACGTACTAAAAAGTACGTTTTCTATCTTTGCAAAAACGTAAAATACCTATGTATTAACAATGAGACCAGGCTGGAAAAACAGGCGAATCACCACATAATACCGACTGTTACGCAACAGTCGGGATCATTAATATGTCCGACCCCTAACATTTGCATATGCCAGCCCATGTTCAGTGACAGACGAGACGGAGCTGCGCAGCCGAAGCATGGGAGTTAATCATTGTTCGGATGTACACATGAATACAAAAGTATATTTTAGTTCCTTCGTCCAAACTCAAATCACTTTTAATAGTACAAACTTAGTTAGCTTTAAAAGCTAATCTGCTGACGTAGTAAATGCTAACATATTAGAAACAATTTGTTATAAGCACTTATAATTAAAGCACAGAAACACCTGCTGCATGAACGCATTCATATTATAAAGGGATAATTTGCTCTCAAATCAAGCTAAATGCACCACTTGTCACCATGATGGTAACTATCCTAAAGCCAACATTAACAGAAATTCTTCTAAATTAGCATAACAAAACATTAATCACTACTAAATCTCACACTTAACATTAATCTTACACAAAAAAAACCAACCAAACAAAAAACATTATATTGCACTTAATTTTAGCATTACACTCTCTTTCGAGTGCCATTGGCAAAGCATGCTGGGAAATAGATATCCCAGCCGTTTCAGTTAAACTTAAGTTCGTCTAAATTCAAATAAATAATTTCATTCGTGTGAAGGAGCTTTTATACAGTAGGTATACAGTGATAGGCGTCGTATTCCTAGGTAGACGTGTATCAGCTGAAAGTCAGCTGATGCAAGCTTGACTAACGTGACCTGCCAGAACTGACTTGCCAAATGTATTTTTCAGGTTAATGCAATATATATATATATATATATATATATATATATATATATATATATATATATATATATATATATATATATATATATATACATACATACATATATATATATGTATGTATATGTATCTATGTATATATATATATATATATATATATATATATATACTATATATATATATATATATATATATACATACACATATATATATATATGTATGTATATGTATCTATATATAGCCTATATATATATATATATATATATATATGTATTGCATGAGCAGTGGATATATATATATATATATATATATAACATATAACATTATCAAATGTAATTTTTGACCGACATGTGTACCAGTTGTTCCAAACCTTACCCTTTAAATTGTATATTTAGGCCAATCAAAACATCATGAATGGAATGTAAAGAAGAACAGCACTATTGTGGACACCTGGAGATATCTGTAAAAGGAAATGTTAGATAAACATTTCATTTTATTTCAGTTTAAACCAGGAGGTCTGTGTGGGCCACCCTTGTTGTTTTTCTCTGGTCAAATCTTTCTACCGAGACCATGAAAGTTTACCCAGCATGAACAGGACATAATTTGTTCCACCCAAGTTCTAGACATGAAAATGAGCACTTAATGTCTCTGTGAATTATTTTCTCTCTCTCCCTAAATAGTCTTAACCGTGTTAAGTGTGTGAATAATATTTAAAATAGTATTACACGAAGCAAAGAAAGTACTGTTGATAACATCTGGTTATTATCAGTGTGTGTCTATGACTTTGGTCTTTTTAAACATTGTAAGAACCTCAAAGAAGGCCTGTCTTTCACATTGTATGAAAACACACACACACAAACACAAAATGGAAGAAATAAAATTGCCCCACCTCTCAAAGAAAACAGATCTTGAGTTCTTGAACCCAGATTTGGTATTTTAATATATAATAATAAAAAAGTAATAAAAAACATATGCTTGGCCTCTGAGCACAGCGTTCAAGTGGGCCGTTTTTATATACAGCCAAACGCTTCTCTCACAGCCTCTCTGTTTCACCATCAAGAGGTGATATCGGAATAGACGCTGCGTTGACACAGTAAAGTGTTCAGCAAATAAACACGCATCCATGCTCTGTCAGAGCAGAACGGTGTGTTAAACTGCAGCTGTGCAGCGGTGTGTGTGCACTTGTCATTATGGGTGTAAGTTTTTGGCTTGTCAGTCACCTCCACTCTTTTCTCTCTCACACCATCTATCCAAATCTGGTGATTGGCGGGTAATTATCTCACTGTCGATGCACTCCGCTATCTCACACATCTACAGCCAACGCGTGACAGAGTCAGCCAAAACCAAGCGAATAGGGGGCACACGCACAGATGTATGGAAGTACACGCGCACGTGCAGCCACAGGTCATTTCGGCAACCTAATACAGCCTCAAATGAGATTTTTACATGAACTGCATATTTGGGCGCATGGTGTGAATGGTGGTCAAACTGACATAGTGGTATGAAATAAACTGAATGTGCCTGTGGCCACAAGAGGGCTGATATTGTATCGCTGACAGCATGATTATCTATAAGTGCTTATTTCTGTCTGCAGTCATAATTAATGTCATTTCACCATCAGTTGAGTGGTTGCTCTGCCTCTGCTAATGGACCAAAATAGAGAGCAGAAGATGAATTTCAGCATGAAGAGTGTGAGCAGTGTCTATGAACAGAATGGAATGCTAGTGCATTTACTGCTACTATTTAAAAGCGTGTGAGGCAATATGCGGTCTTGTTTTACAGACAGGAGTAGGCCCTAGTTCAATTAGGGCATTAATGAAGCTTTTATAAACAAGATTTAATAATAATAATAATAATAATAATAAAAACATTGGCGGGCATCTTAAGACAAAACAACACATTCTCATCCTCAGGGCGTCACTTTTTGACGAGTACAAATACATCCAAGGCACATTGAACCCTTTAGCGTCAATATAACATGCTTCGGCTATGGGTAGATTTAGGTCAGGGGTAGCGTTAAAGTTAGACCACTAGGAGGCGCCTTCTGGCCCATATATATCTGCATCTCATATTGACGCTAAAGGGTGCCATGTGCGTTGGATGTATGCGCATCGTCAAAAGCATCAGAATACTGTATGATGCCTTGGAATGAGAACGGGCTGGACAAAACAATGGCACTGTCATATTTGCCAGTGCAAGTTGCTTTTAGTTAAAACATGCATTTGAAGGCCCGTTTACACAACAACGTTTTCAACTAAATGTTTAACTTTTTATGCGTTTTGTCCGTTCGTTTACACGACAGCGGCGTTTTGGGTTCCTTTGTGCAAGTTTTTGAAAACGGTCTCTGTGGAAACGCGAATCTCTGAAGTTAATGACGACATGCACATGTGTATTACGTGTTCAGTCTAGTGTGTCATCGCCATCCAATGGCCTGAGCAACAGGGTTTTTAGTCGTTTTTGCAGATCTGTGTAAATGGGAATCCTTTTGACAATATGACAATAAGCATATTGTTGGCGTGTAAATCGTACCCTCATTCTGAGACCAGCCTTAAGCATGTCTGTGAAACCGGGCATGTTCCAAAACCATATTATGCTGCAGTTTACTGTCAACTACAAGTGCATTTCAAACTTGAAATAAATGTTATAAACAAAAATCAATTGTCAGTGTAACAATTTATTTAACAAATATAAAAAAGTGTCAACTTAGCATATTGCATACACTGTTAATTATTTCCCTGTTAAATAACAGGAAATTACTGGCAGCAGGGTTACCATTATTTTCCCGTTATTTTAACAGTTTATTCCCGTTAATGTTTTTTTTACAGTGTACTCCCGTAATGTTTTTTAACAGGAATTTACTGTGAATCACAGAAAAAAACAGGAAACAACTGGCAGCAGTGTTACCATTATTTTCCTGTTAAATTACCATTTATTTTGTTTCCATTAAATATTGTTAATTTTTTTAGAATATAGTAACATGTTCCACTGATTGTTATAGACATAATCTAGCTTGAGTTATTACAAGAATAGGCATAATCCATGAGATGACACTTAAGTGAAAGAAAACGAATAGTTCTGTGTTGAAATGAACTTTTTTTTATTGTAATACAAACACTGAAAGGTAAATACAAATAGACACACATGGATCAGACAAATCACAGAAATATACTGTATATCATGTTCATTGCTAACATTTGTGGTTGCTGGAGAGAAAAAAAAACTGTGTCTGTCTTAAACTAGCAAAGCCACTTGTGTTTGGCCCTAAACCTCAACATTTAATGTTCCCTGAACTGCTAAAATCCAGCTAAAAAAAACTCAAACCAAGGATATACACTGTGACTCCTGGTCACGTAAAAAAAAAAAAAATGTTACACACAGGCCCAGATTAATCAAACAAATCAAATTTTCTCATGTTCATGGCTTAAAAAGTAGGAAATACATTTTTTTAAATTCAAATACATAGTTATTACAAAATACTGAGCCTCAACACTTAGTGTTACCTAAACCATTCTTGTCTGTCAGTCATATAATGCAGGTCTATGGTCACCACCTCAATGAGCATGCACAGAAAAGTCCAAATTAAACATGATTTAAAGACTCGTCAATGTAAGTACACATTGATGGCCTAAGACACGAAAACGAGCGGTTTGTGTGAGAAAACGAACAGTATTTATATCGTTTTTACCTCTTGTAACCATAGCCATGTCAAACTGATCTGAATCAATTGTCCAATGTCCAACTGAACTGAACTGAATCATGTCCCGAACCAAGTTCCACCGGAAGTGAGCCACAAGCTTGCGCCGGAGACTGGTGGCATGTGAATTGACGGTTCTTTTTTTTCCCTCTTTGCAGCCCAATTCTGGTTTATTCCCACAAAGCGTCTGAAAAATGATACAGTGGTTAAAAATCAAGTAATTCACAGACTATCAGCACAACAAATGTTCATGAACTATCCTCAACATGCACTATCTTCTTGCCTCTGCAAATATTGTAAGTTGCACTAAAAACTTTCTTATTTGTTTAGTTATTTGCTAAATCCCATCACCAGACCTGTTGAAACAATGCTCGAGCCACAGCTAGGCCAGAAAAAATGCAGATGTTAAAAGACAAATATCTTACCTCTGGAGGAATTCAATTGTGCAGGCTGCCTCCTCTTGGTACAGTAGGTTAAAGATGTAAAAGCAGGGGGAAAAAAGACACCAGCCCTATCACAAATGTGGACTGGATCCCTTCGCAAATGATTTGGCCCTCAAGCCTGAGCATCCAGCACTGTGGAAGCGGCTACTCGTTCTCCTGAAAACTGTCAAATTTCTGTTTTAGTTTTCATTTTGAATACAGTTTAGTTTGATACAGTTGAATTCACGACATACAACACTTAGCCAACTGTCCTATCTAAAACCAACTTACCAAGAAGTATCAGAAGAGGAGTTGAAGGTATAGAGATTGAACATATCCCTAGGACATAAAACAAATTAAACAATATTAATGACATAAGACTACCAACAAGTGAGATAGATATAGAATGAGAGATGGAGAGCAGGAAGAGATAGATAGATATAGAGATAGAGATATAAATCCTGGGATATCATCTTGAACCGCAGTGTGATCAGGGATGGTATCCTGCATCTGCATCTATAATAAAAAAAATAAAAAATGTAAACATTGATCTACAACTCAATGACAATAAAACTGCTAAAATAAATATATAAATAAAATATGGGTGAACTATACCAATGCAATTAAAGAGAATAGCTGGTGTTCACATAGCTAGATACTGCACTTGCCCAATTAGTAATAGCTGTTCCCTATTGCAGTCACTTCGAGTTACGTCAGAAGTGACGGAGATTGGGGTTTCGCATAGAAAGCCAATCCTCTTCGAGTATTTAACAACGAGCCAATGGCATGCGAATGCCTTGGGGCTGCGGAATTTGCATAGCGTACTCCGCCCCACCCTGTGGGTATAAAAGGAGGAAGTAAACGCAACCGCAGTATGTTTTCGCTTCGGAGCCAAGAGCATTCTTCACTCCACAAGCCATTATCACTGATCAAAGCCTCTTCGAGACGAGCGTCCTCTCCAGTGTTGGTGTGACGGCGGTACCCAGCGGGATTCTGCATTGCCTGCGATCTGTGCAGCGGTCTGCCAGACTTTGCGCTTCTCCCTGGTCGCCTCAGCGCTGCAGAGTGAATTTCCTCCTCTCCTAAAAGAGCTGCACGTGGCACGTCTTTTTAAAGATGAATCGCCCGTGTTCTTCTGGATGTGGTCGATTTCTGTCCTCCTCTGATGGTCACGATCGCTGCTTTGTATGTCTGGGTCTTCGTCATGCAAAAGCAGCCCTCGTGGATGAGTCATGTTCCTTTTGTGGGAATATGACCATCTCAACACTGAGATCGAGACTCAATGATCTTACTGTGAGAGTCCCCGCCACCGTTACCCGATCTGCTTCCTCTACCCGGGGAAGCTCGTTGGTCGCGGCCAGGGTGATCTGTCGGTGACAGTGTGGCATAATACCCCGACGCTAGCTCCTCGGGCCACACCCACCGCAACAGTGTTGCAGCCAGCGAGCGCTGGGGCGTTGCAGACGTCTGCCTCTTCGCAGGCACCCTCTGCTTCGCTCGGCGCTCCAGAGGATGATGTGATGTCGATCACAGCATCACAAGGTGGGCTCGATTCCTCGGGTGAAGATACGGCGGCGTTGCCTCCCTCGGGAGTGCCGGCGCCGCCTGTGTCTGATCCTGAGATGACGGCCATGCTTTCTCGGGCCGCTGTGAGTATTGGGCTGGAGTGGAACCCTCCGCCCCACCCCGATCACTCACGGATGGATGAATGGTTTTTGGGCAAAGCTGCCGCCGCAAGGCCACAGCCAACCCCAATACCATTCTTCCCCGAGTTGCATGCGGAGCTGACGAAGACATGGCAGGCTCCTTTGTCCTCCCGTGTCCGACCGTCAGCCCCCGCCTTTCCCCCCTCGTGGACGCGGCTGCCCGTGGGTATGCGGGGTTGCCTCCGGTGGAGCGCTCTGTTGCGATGCAACTGTGTCCGCAGAGCGCCTCCTCCCGGGGCCTCCCAAGCACCCGTCCAAAGCCTGTAGGTTCTCGTCGTCTATGGCGGCGCGCACCTATAGTGCAGCGGGACAGGCAGCCTCCGCCCTACATGCGATGAGCACTTTGCAGGTTTTCCAAGCCAAACTGCTCAGAGACATGTCCGAGGGCGGGACTGACCAGGGTTCGTTCGACGAACTTCGAGCCGCCACTGACCTCGCTCTCCGGGCGACCAAAGTGGCCGCTCGCTCCCTGGGTCAGGTGATGGCCACTAGCGTGGTCCAGGAGCGCCACCTATGGCTTAACCTGGCGGAAGTGCGCGAAGCCGAGCGGACTCGTCTGCTTGATGCCCCGCTTTCCCAGGTTGGCCTTTTCGGCGGTGCGGTTGAGGACTTTGCCCAGCAGTTCTCGACCGCGCAGAAGCAGACCGAGGCGATTAGACACATCCTGCCCCGACGGCCAGCTGCTGCCTCCACCCAGCCGTCGGCGCAGCCGCCTCAGCCTGCTCGCCGCCGAGGACGCCCCCTGCGGCCCCCCTCCCTCCGACACGGCCACAGCAGCAGCCTTCACCCAGGCCACGTCGTCGAGGTGACCGCAGAGGAGCGTCACAGCCCCCTCAGGATCCGCGCCCCGCTAAACGCCAGGCCAAGCGGCGTTCCTGAGACGGGCTGCTCAGTGTTGGCGTCGAGTCTTTCTCGGGAGGTGGTAGCAGGCCCCCTCCTTCCCCCGGTGGAGGGCCGGGGGAGAATCTTTTGTTTTCCCGCTGCTCACCCACGGGTGGGCAGCACCCTAAAATGGTTAAAGAAAGACTTGACATCATCACTGAGCACACAGTCGCCAGACCCTCGACAGAACAGACCCCCGTGGAACGCTGGTCCTTCCCTGGTCTCGACTGTCGAGGAGCAGAGCTCGACTACGCACCCGCCCGGGTTAACCCCTGGGCGCATGCCTGTCGCTCTGCCTCGCTGCCCCTCCGGGGACGTCTGTGTCTCGCATGACCCCGCTGGTTCAGTTCCTGGGAGCCTGGTTAGAGCTCCCCGACCTGTCCCGCTGGGTCATCAGAACGATCAGATTCGGCTATGCGATTCAGTTCGCACGGTCTCCTCCCCGTTTCAGGGGAGTTCGCTCGACTTTGGTCGGTGGCAATGCCCCGGTCATGAGAGCGGAGATTGCGACCCTGCTGGCGAAGGGTGCAATCGAGACAGTCCCTCCAGCCGAGGTGAGGTCCGGCTTCTACAGCCCTTACTTCATCGTCCCCAAAAAGACCGGTGGGTTACGACCGATCCTGGATCTCACGCGTCTTGAACCGCACCCTTCCATCGGATGCCGTTCAAGATGCTCACGGCCAAACGCATTTTCGAATGCGTGCAGCCACAGGATTGGTTTGCAGCGATCGACCTGAAGGACGCGTACTTTCATGTCTCCATATTGCCTCGACACAGACCGTTTCTTCGGTTCTCTTTCGAAGGCCAGGCATATCAATACGCAGTTCTCCCATTCGGGTTAGCTCTGTCCCCTCGCGTCTTCACGAAGATCGTCGAGGCAGCCCTTGTTCCCCTTCGCGAACACGGGGTTCGCATCCTGAATTACCTCGACGACTGGCTACTTCTAGCACACTCTCGAGAGCGGCTCTGCGAACACAGAGACCTGGTGCTCCGGCACCTAGCCCGTTTGGGCCTTCGGGTCAACCGGGAGAAGAGCAAACTTTGCCCCGTGCAGAGGATCTCTTTTCTCGGCGTGGAGATAGACTCGGTCGCCATGTCCGCGCAGCTTACGAGCGAGCGCGCACACTCACTGCTGACTTGTCTTCGACAGTTCGAGGGCAAGAGCGCGGTCCCACTGAAACTTTTTCAGAGGCTCCTGGGGCATATGGCATCCGCAGCCGCGACTACGCCGCTCGGACTGCTTCATATGAGACCGCTTCAGCTGTGGCTTCGCGATCGAGTCCCGAGGTGGGCATGGCATCGCGGCTCGCTCCGAGTTCCAGTGACTCCAGCGTGCCGCCGAACCTTCTTCCCGTGGTCGAACCTCAGCTTTCTACGGACTGGTGTTCCGCTTCAGCGAGTTTCCAGGCATCTTGTCGTCTCCACAGATGCGTCTACCACGGGTTGGGGTGCCATGTGCAATGGGCATGCAGCCGCGGGCTCCTGGACAGGACCCCAGCGCCTCATGCACATCAATTGCCTCGAGCTGCTGGCAGTACGCCTGGCCCTGCACCGCTTTCGAGCACTGCTCAGGGGTCAACACGTACTTGTCCGTTCAGACAATACCGCCACAGTAGCGTACATCAACCACCAGGGTGGTCTACGCTCACGTCGGATGTCGCAGTCCGCCCGCCACCTCCTGCTATGGAGTCAGAAGCACCTGAGGTCCCTTCGTGCTGTGTACATTCCAGGAGATCGGAACCTGGCAGCCGACGAGCTGTCACGAGTCCGCCCTATCTCCGGCGAATGGAGACTCCATCCCCAGACGGTCCAGCTCATCTGGGACCAGTTCGGGGAGGCACAGATAGACCTGTTCGCCTCCCGGGACTCATCCCACTGCGCCCAGTTTTATTCCCTGTCCGGGGTACGCTCGGCACAGATGCACTGGCGCACAGCTGGCCGCGGGGCCCACGCAAATATGCGTTTCCCCCAGTGAGCCTCCTTGCACGGGTGTTGTGCAAGATCAAGGAGGACGAGGAGCAGGTCTTGCTGGTAGCCCCTTATTGGCCCACCAAGACGTGGTTCTCCGAACTCATGCTCCTCGCGACAGCACCTCCTTGGCCTATTCCTCTGAGACAAGACCTACTCACTCAGAGACGGGGCACTCTATGGCACCCTCGTCCCGACCTCTGGAGGCTGCACGTGTGGCTCCTGGACGGGACGAGGCAGGTTTGAGTTCGCTGACCACCTGCGGTGGCGGCAACCATCACTTCCGCTAGGGCGTCATCTACCAGACGCCTCTATGCGTTGAAGTGGAACCTCTTCGTCAGCTGGTGCTCTTCTCGCGAGAAGACCCCCGCAGATGCCCGATCAGTGTCGTGCTGTCTTTCCTGCAGGAAGGGTTGGAGCGTAGGCTGTCGCCCTCCACCCTCAAAGTCTACGTCGCGGCCATTGCCGCTTCTCACGTTGCAGTAGACGGTAAGTCCATCGGCAAGCACGACCTGGTCATCAGGTTCC
Source organism: Hybognathus amarus (assembly GCA_030378365.1). Lineage (NCBI taxonomy): Eukaryota > Metazoa > Chordata > Actinopteri > Cypriniformes > Leuciscidae > Hybognathus > Hybognathus amarus. The sequence continues at coordinate 332,469 of JAQIUQ010000068.1, forward strand.
TGAGGGAGCGAGGCGACTAAATCCGCCTCGTCCTCCCCTCGTGCCCTCTTGGGACCTCGCAGTTGTTTTAAATGCTCTGCAGAGGCCTCCCTTTGAGCCTTTACAATCAGTTGAGTTAAAGTTTCTGTCTATGAAGACGGCACTCCTGGTTGCATTGGCCTCCATCAAGAGGGTAGGGGACCTGCAGGCATTTTCCGTTGACGAAGCGTGCCTGGAGTTCGGGCCGGCTTACTCTCACGTGATCTTGAGACCCCGGCCGGGATATGTGCCCAAGGTTCCCACCACTCCCTTCCGGGATCAGGTGGTGACCCTGCAAGCGCTGCCCCTGGAGGAGGCAGACCCAGCCTTGACACTGCTCTGTCCAGTACGTGCACTCCGCACTTACGTTGACAGAACGCGGTGCTTCAGGACCTCAGAACAGCTCTTTGTCTGTCATGGGGGGAGCCAGAAGGGAAGGGCTCTCTCCAAACAACGGCTGTCTCACTGGTTAGTGGACGCCATTGTTTTGTCTTACCAGCAGCAAGGCCGACCGTGCCCCCTTGGTGTGACGGCCCACTCCACTAGGAGTGTGGCTTCCTCTTGGGCTCTAGCGCATGGCGCCTCGCTAACAGACATCTGCAGAGCTGCAGGCTGGGCGACACCTAACACCTTCGCCAGATTCTATAATCTGCGAATTGAGCCGGTGTCCTCTCACGTACTCGCTTCCGCCAGTACTGGACCCGCTTAGTGTCTTCGCTTGCTCGCCACTCCACTCTCCGACTGGATGAGTGCGATATTCCTCAGTTGAGCCTTCCGTGAAGCCCTGAGTCCTCCAGCACTCATGATGCGGGCACCACTGCGCTGCTATGGTGCCGGCTAGGTGCATCCATGTGCACGGTTCCCTACGGCAACTGTCTCATGTGTATTATCCACTGTAAGCCTCCCTGAGCATGTGTCTTCCCTTGGCAAGCCATCTGCCACCCCTGGAGCTAAGTTCTTGCCACCTGCGGTTGGCGCTCCAGTAATCTCCATGTGGGTCCCTTCGACCACATGTGTTCCGTAAGTCCTCCTTCGGTAGGCATTGGTAGCATGTTCCACCCGGGATATGCTTCCCAGTGTACCTTGGTATTCCTGTGTAAAGAAGGAACTCCTGGTTATTATTGTTCAGGAGTCCAGTCTTTCGCAGGGCACTGGAAGACAGCTTGAAGTTGGCGTGATGGCACTGACCCCCAATCTCCGTCACTTCTGACGTAACTTCGAAGTGACTACGATCAGGGAACGTCTCGGTTACTAGTGTAACCCTCGTTCCCTGAGTAGGGAACGGAGACGTTACGTCTCCTTGCCACTTCTGCTGTACCGCTGGGTAGACGCCTAGTTCAGTCTTGGCTCCTCAGCGAAGACATACTGCGGTTGCGTTTACTTCCTCCTTTTATACCCACAGGGTGGGGCGGAGTACGCTATGCAAATTCCGCAGCCCCAAGGCATTCGCATGCCATTGGCTCGTTGTTAAATACTCGAAGAGGATTGGCTTTCTATGCGAAACCCCCAATCTCCGTCACTTCTGACGTAACGTCTCCGTTCCCTACTCAGGGAACGAGGGTTACACTAGTAACCGAGACGATTTTTCTGGATTTACCGCAATGATAGGTCGGTTAAAAACCGGGACACCAAATAGTCCCACCAGCATGTCTGCTGCCCAAATAGCTAAGTTATAACGTTAATCCAAAGACGAGCAGCTGACATGAATTCATCAAATACAGTCTTAGACCAACTGACGTACTAGTCTAGCATCACAAACAGAATAGATTCAAAATATATTTATGTTAGCCGTTTGATTTTCAGGATGAATCTAGTGTGCAAACGGCAAGAATGCCACACAAACTTGACCACGGGAATGCTGAATGCGGAATTAACAGGCTGTAACGTTAGCCTACTGTTTATAGATTTAGATCGTATACATAAATGGACATTAAAATGAACACATTGTTTCTAAAATTAATGGAAAAACTATCGAAATCACCTAGGCTCATTAGCAGCTAAGTAAGCTAAGTTAACGTACTTCATTTCATGTGGTGTAAATCCGTGGCGTTTAGTTTAACTTAACGTTACACATCACTGACAGATGCTAAAACTTTGCATGACTTTCAAGAAGCTCACTCACCGGATTATTGTTATTTTGGTCGATGTAACCACCTGCGATCTTCCGACAGACATGGATCTCCGTGTTCATTGCAGGTTCAAATGCCTTCTACTGCGCCTTCCCAGAATCCAGAAAAATACTGTATGAACATGTTATTTCAAATGGCGCCAATAGACATAATAGTGCCCGCCAGCGTCCTGCCTGTCATACGGATATTTACCATAGACAGTAAAAGAAAGATATTTACACCGTGTCCAGAAAGAACAACCTAAAAAAAATGAAATGAAATTGCTATCTTCTCCACAGATAACTTTTTTAATATATATATAAGCATTAAATTGCATATTCGGCATTTATCTCCAACATACCAGACCATCTTATTCTATCCAACATTGCTTGAATTTTCGATTTTGCGGTTAAATAACAGAAATGAGTTGTTATTTAACAATGAGGTGTTAAATAACAAAAATGAGGTGTTATTTAACATTTATTGCAATAAAATTAACAGGAAGGTGCAGTTATTAAAAATAACAGGTTAATCATGTTGAAGTTTGGGTGTAGATTAACAGAAACATTTAACAGTGTACTTCACTACCTTTTGAATAAAGGTATCCCAGAATGCATATCAAGATGGCTAAGGAGAATATCTAATATAGACCCCTTTTCAGTTGGTAAACATGCTGATATTTTCATGTGGGTGGAGCTTAGGTGGAGGCAGAACGAGCGCTCTGGCTGCTTCACTAACGCTCATTAGCAGTATTGTAGCTTGTTTTAAAATGACAGGAGGAATTTATTTTCTTAATGTAGGTCACTCACTGTCCAGGACCGGTGATTGTTATTTCCAAAAGTTATTTTTAACGGACAGAACTAGATTGGCTGACCCGTAGCCTTCACACGCTAACTAGATGCATGGATGATCTGACAGGATTAGCTGCTAACGTTACCTCGGTTGAGTGGCCTGAGCTTCTACACCTACCTTATAGAGAAACCGATCGTAAAGAGAAACTGAGGACATACAGATCTTTAGATGCCTATAACTAAGCGCTGAATGGTCCTGTACAAGACTTGTGTGTACGATCTGCAGTTCTGCCGAGCCAGCGCCAGAGACGACGACAATGTAAAGAGTGACATTACGGTGCGATTTTAATCGATGTGAATATTTTCTAGAAATAAAAATTCCAGATACAGCATATTCATTTTTCATCAATTCTTGCACCAAACAACACAATAAGATGACATTTAATAATAATAAAAGTAATTTAAGCTCCTTATTATGTAGCCGAATCTGTGCTGGTTTGCATTGGCCGCCTCCAGTTTTCACTTTGTTTTGCCTCCAGCTCAGCGCCGTGATGTAACTGTGACTCGTCGCAAAAGGGGTCTATGAGATTAATATTATTTATGATTCTCATGCTTCCATTATTTACTGTATAGCATTGTTTATTGTACTTTTGTGGACAATGATAAAGAAATGAATTGGTGACTTTTGAGTGATATCATATTAAAATTCGATTCTGCTTGTGTCTCATGGACAATTGAAATGTTTTGATGGTATGTTTTTTAATGACTTTGCAGGAGCAAAACAAATTTACTAAAATTATATTACTGCATTTTTCTTCTATGTTATACTCACAACTCACAAAAGTACAAATGAAATCCATAACAACATACAATTTAGAAGCAGAATAGGTGAAATATGTAGGGAAAAAGGGAGAGAGAGTAAAAGTTAAAGGTTTTCTATAGACTGTTGCCAAACTGTCTCCCAGCAGAGAAATGCAGACAAGCCAATCTGTTTGTCTGTTTATGTGAGTGCAGAACAAAGCCGTCTGGCACAGAGAGGACCTGCCACCCCACTCTGTCATATGGAAGCTACTCTGCCACAAATGGATACCTAATGACTCAATTTATACCAAACGATCCACCACTCCTCCTAATGATCCTTTCCATATGCACTTCAAACACACACACACACACACACACACACACACACACACACACACACACACACACACACACACACACACACACACACACACACACACACACACACACACACACACACACACACACACACACACACACACACACACACACACACACACACACACACACACACACACACACACACACACACACACACACACACACACACACACACACACACACACTGTATGTCCTCAGGAAAGAGTGGGAGATGTGTGTCTGAGTACTCTGTTTACCTGTTTACTCTCTTATACAACTTTTAGTCAGTCTATACTCTATAATGTCCAAACAACGCACAGTTTAAGCCTTTTCAGTGCAATTTATTTCCCGAACATATGACCAAACATATATTGCACTATTTACAGGAATATTATATTTAAAATTTACACTTTGTGAAAGTTGTTAAAGTGTTTGCCAGTTATTGTTCAGGGAACTAAAGAAATCAAGCAGGAGTCATTTTTGGCTTGTCCTGAGCTTAGGCTTATGGGAAACGAAAGGAGAAGTAGAAGGAGAATACATAAATAGATCTGGGGAAAAAGTTTATTCTCAAGTTATGCAAATTACCAGCATTCAAATCAGAAACCCACTTTCAACATTGCTCAATCTGACAGAGTATATTAATTTTCCTTCTAGTTAAAACCTGCTTCCTAAGGCTTCGTTACTATTATGTGAAATCCTGGAGTAAGAAATAACTAGTGCTGGCAAGTTGCACCTCCCAAAAATGCATCTCAAATGTTTTGAGGCTTGATAGGTTAATGGATAGATGTCTTAGTGTAGAAGACCTAGAGGGCAGACGGTTGTATAAAAACAAGACCTATAAACCTTTTTTATCTCATATACACCACAGATCAAACACTTGGATACACTTGCTCATTCTTAACAATAGTTATGTATGTATGTATGCATGTATGTATGTATATGCATAGATGAAATAACTAACAGCACAAATAAAAAAAAAAACATTACAGCATATAATCACTTTGCGGTGTCAGATGAGCACTGCTGCTTTTTCAATGCCTGGCATAATGAACTTAAAATTTGTATTAGGTTGTGTTATTTTAATTTCATTTATTTATTTTGTAGTATAAAACATTGAAGATCATTCTTATTTTTTTCATTTAAGCTCTTTCAAACAAATCACCTTGGTATTTGTTCATCTAAATGGGGCTTAAAGACACTGAGAAATGAGGTGCCATCCTGGGCTGCTGTCCATGTCATTTCCTTTAAGTGAATGAACTGAAGCTTCAGCATAGATGGGTTTAGCCCAGCACTGCACCTCCCTGCATTCATAATTCACTTGGCAAACGTTAAAACGTGCCGTGCAAAAGCACCTTACATTTTGATTTATGACGAGAAGAGAACCTAATAACTGGCAACATTATTCAGAGGGATTTCGACTTTGCAGATTTGTGATTATTATTTTGTTTCAGGATGCGTAATGAGTTTGAACAATGCTGTTAATGGGATTATTGGCAGACCACCAGGATTTGCTTCCTTATGTGAGGCTGATAGCAGTTTTTTTATTTGACCAATAAATCACTCCAGTGCACACAGCAATATTCAGACGTATGTTATTAAAAGTGTTTGAACAACAATATCAGATTTATGTTTTGGTTATTTGATGGATTGATTATAGTGTGTTGCAGTAGTTCTAAGCGAGTTATTTTAATATTTTTTTAGATTATTAGTGATGATTAATAGCAATTGACCAATAATGAAAGAGTGTGACTGTAGAATGTAGAATTAAATTAGGTTATGTATTAATCTATTCTGTATTTGTCTCTATAAGGCAGCGCTAAGGATGCTGTAGAACATCAAACAAATAGTAGATTACCATGGTACCCTAAAATATTAAAACAATCAATATAGTAGTAATATGTATTTATGTAGTAATATGTATATGTGTTAATCTATTCTGTTTTTGTCTCTATAAGGCAGCACTAAGTAAGGATGCTGTAGATCGAACATCAAACAAATAGTAGATTACCATGGTGCCCTAAAATATTAAAACAATCAATATAGTAGTAATTAAAACCTCCAATAAAGTAAAAATGCACATGTAGTTCACTAATGGCATTCACACATGCACAGGATCTACATACAGTGGCTCCAAGAAGTATGTAGAAACGTCAGGCATTAACATTTGAAACCAAATGGCATTTATTTTAATTTATTTTAAAGAATAAATACGCCTTTTGAGCAAAACTGTTTCACAATGTCAAAAAAGAAATATATTTATATAGAATGAACAGATAGTGTAGCTATGTACTACACTTTTCTGCTCAGCCAACAACGTGAACTTTAAGGGAAACCACTAAAATTCATGGTTAAAAGTCCTTGCAAAAGAGAAGTTTGTTCCTGAAAAATGTTTGTGCAGCATTGTTTTTTTTTTCACATATGAAAACATGCCTTATTAAAACCCATACACGTTATTTTCTTTTAGTTAATTCACAAATAAATGACCCATTTACATGTGTACTGTTGATGTTCTGTGATTATTTTTGAAACAGCTGCATATACTTATATACTAAGTGTGAAAAGAATGTAATGTCTCGGATGCTAAATTGCACTAAACTTACTTTAAAGTGAGTGAAGTGAAACTCGAGGAACAGTGGAACTCAAGTTCATCTTTCTAAGCGATTGGACTTCAAGAATGCTTATGTCTCGTTTTATGTTGGGAATAAAAAATGACCTTATCTTGATCATTTTAATTTGAATACACTCTCAACTTACTTATAAATACACACAGAATCAGCTATACACAATATAAGAGAGCGAACAGTTATAAAAAGAAAGATATTGCTTTTATTCTTACTGATTTTTTTGCACTGTCGGCAAAGCAATCACCTGGGACAGTTGCTGTGACTGGCAGGTGTGTTTTACCGGGAAAAGTCTGCGGTACTCCGTGAATGCTGTACATTCCTCTATGATAGTGATGGGGAATTACGTTCGACTCACAGCCATGACACTATTCGAGATTCCAATTGAGTTTTCCTGTGCCGCGCATACAACTGACTGTTCAATGACAGATGCGGATACTATGAGAGCTGTTACCATCTTGCCTGAGTGCTCATGTCAGCAAACATACACCGCTACGTGCACAGGGGTGGAGGAAGAAGAAAAAGATGAAAGTAAATGGGAGGGAGGCGTTTGAAAATTATGCCAACTGGGAGCCATCGCAGTGATATTCTACTGATGCCTTTCTCTAAAAATCGGCCCTCTTGGCCCCCAGCCTTGTGTACAGCCGTGGAGCCATATTGGGTGTTTCTGCATGGAGGGGTCTAAGCAGCTGCTGTTCAGCAGAAAAATAAATAAACAAACACATAATCACATAAGGGGGAACAAAAAACTCCTTTTCTGTTCTTAACAAATGCTGCGATAAGAAGTTTTTTTTGTTGCCATCTGCAAAAATCAAGCACAGGTTGTGCCGTACTGGCATAAATGTGTCATAAGAGGCTGAAACATGCGTATCATGCACAGATATGAAGGACTGAAATACAAAAAAAGATGCCCTAGGTCTTGAAAGTTTTGCGAAACACGCAATTTGTTAGGCACTCAACTGTTTGATGGATATTATGCAAATAGCGGTGAGATCGTGTTGTTAAAGGGCGACACTCAGAAGTGCAAACAGTTTTTGTACCATCAAAGGCCGCTTGTGTGCAAACAAGTGCCACTTAGAGTTCCTCAGAAATGCACCAGCGATGACAGAGGTGTTTGATTACACAACTGTGGCATGATAAGATATACTTGATGCTTGAGTGAGTTAAGCAGCTGTTCATTTGAAGATATTCAGTATTTTTTATTTTTTTTTTTTCAAGAATTTCTGAACAGTATGAAAAAATCTGAAGTCTGTGAATGCAAATCATGGCCTAATTGCAACATCTTATTTGGTTTGCAGTAGGAATAACATGTTAGAAAACTTTTTTTTTTTTTAAATGCAACTTACACTTGCACAGTGCCTATATGAAGAGTTCAGATGCAAAAACCTGAAAGATGAAATTTTCTTCTAAAATGACCATTTTTATCAAGCTTGTAAATTTAACTTCAGTAATTTCACTTAAATGGCAATGAAGATTACTATTAATTGTCATTTAAGTGAAATTACTGAACTTAAATATACAAGCTTGATAAAATTGTCATTTTAGAAGAAAATTTCAAACTTTCCTAAGGCTTTTGCATCTGAACTCTTTCATATATATATATATATATATATATATATATATATATATATATATATATATATATATATATATATATATATATATATATATATATATATATATATATATATATAATATATATATATTAATATATATATGTTGCAGCAACTAACAAAAATATCAAACCAAGCTGTATCCACAAACAAAATATAATAGAGCGTTTCTAAATATTATCTATGATTTATAATTTAAGTTACTGTATTTGTTACTGTATATTGTATCTGTTAAATATTTAGCTTGAAATGAATGTATGCTTGTTCTATTTTCAAATAAGCTATTGCTATTTTGAAATGTTTTTAAAAATGTAATTTGTCACAATACCTCATTACAGTATCAATTTCTATGATATTTAGATTTTTAAGTATGGTGTAAGCGTCCACATTTCCGGGCCACTGTGAATTCCAATCAGAATAGTAAATGGAGACAAAACATTCAAAATATTATATACTGAAATAGTAATCAAATATTAAGCATTATATATTATGTTTTATTATTTATTTATGTAAAACAGTATGTATAATCCACCCGACTCTAGACTACAGACATTCACTTTGTGCTTTTGCAGAGCTGCTGTATGTTCACATACAGCACATAAAGCTAATTTTAGACTTCGTCCCATCATGGCAGGTTCAATTTACATGCACAAATAAGAAAAAAAAATAAATATCCTAAAGGTGACCTGCTGGATTTCATTTCTGAAGTTTGATCTGTCCATGTAAAAGTGTCCCAAATGGTCAGGTCCGATACCAAACACCTTTCAGGGGGCAATCAGCGGACGTGAGTGCTCGTCCTGTTTATCTCTCCCACCTCGTGTGACTTGGTCTGCGACCTCTACTTCAGGACAAAGAGAATTTACCGAGTACATAACTAAATCCAATTGTTCTAACATTCACAATGGTAATGACTTGTATTAAATATAATATATTGCAATATGCTTTGTAATTTACAAAAAGGATTTAATTAATCTGGACTTTAAGCATTTTTTTCAGTCAATTTGTTTTACATGTTTTGGTTATTTGGGATTGCGAAATGCGGAATGCCCTTTTATTGTCACTATACACATGTACAATGAGATTAAAAGCAACTTCTTTTCCAGTATCAACATGTAGAGACAACAACATAGAATTAAATAACCACCTAAAATTAAATAATCAAACAGTAGTGCAAAAGGAGAGGTAGATGTTATCAATATTATGCAAATATTAAATATTAAATATTACATCCTAGGTGGATATAAGAAAGTCCAGGGGGTGAGAATTAAAACTATGGAGTCAATGCATATGTGAATTCAAAATGGTTATGGCTTTTGGTTATTTGTGATTGTGATGACCTTTTTGCTTGATCAACAAATTACGATGTAGATGACATTGTGTGGAGGTCCATACTGTAATATCTTGGCACACAAGCTAACAAACATATCCTGGTTGTTCCTGTGTGCATGTGCTAAATACAGTGCAAGACTTGACAAATTACCACAATATAGCTGTAGGTTAATATGTAATGTAAAAATTTAAAATATATATGTGTGTAATTCAGGTGAACTTTAGCAAAGAGAAACAGCTGATTAACATGAACTTAACAAACATATATGTTTGGTGTCAAATTCAAAATCTACCTTTGGCTCATTATTATTATATTATTGGCAAATTACCTTTAGCAAGATCAATGTATTTTAAAGAAGAATGTATTTTTAAATCAATATATCCACCAATAAAATTATTTTGAAAAGGAAATAACATTACACATTAAGATTACACACAGTACTTTTTTGGTCCCACTTTATATTAAGTGGCTTTAAGTACTGTGTACTTACATTGAAATTAATAATTAGATACAATGGACTTATTGTGTACATACACATTTTTACATTGTACTTATATTTTAAAAATACCAGCATGTAATTACAGCTGTAATTAATTTATGTAATTACATTTGTAATTACACAGTTGACCCTTCCCTCACACCTTAACCTACCCTTAAACCGACCACTACCACCACACCTGTCCCTAACCTTACCCTTATCACACCTCAATAGCAGCAAAAGTGTTTTACAATACAACAGGACCAGATTAATACATTGTACTTATTTTTCGATGTAAGTACATAGTACTAAAAGCCACTTAATATAAAGTGGGACCCTTTTCTTTTTTTTTTTACAGCACAATGCATCCTGATGTATCTGTATTTATGTTTTAAGTTAATGTGTGTTTGTGCTCTTCTAGGACACTTTACATTCCCTTTAGCTCTTTGAGTTTCAAAGTAATTCCTTAGTGAGTGTTTACTATTCCCCTGCAGTACTATGCATTCCCAGAGTCTAGCCGATCAGGGCCAAGTTTAGACCGCTTTTTAGCTTCCCAAGAGCCACCCACACACACACACGCGCACGCGCTTTGTAAGTATACAGTCTGACAGCGAAGAACATGGAAGCAACATGACTTTAATTCAACTCTGGACTGGGAATATCTGGACTGCATCATTTAACAAATTAATTGTAAAATAAAATAAAATACATACAAAAAAAAGTGAGCTTCCTAAACCTGAAACAATTTATTAATAGTAGAAATAGTTTGAAATAAAATAGAAAGACAGACAGACAGACAGATACATACATAGATACATACATACATAGACCAAAAGACAGAAAGAATCAATGAATGATGACATATTTTTACTTTGGGTTGAGCTATTCATTTAATCCTAAAAAAAGAGGCCTGAGCCAAGTACACTTCGAGAGTGTGTATTGTGTTCTCTCATGTAAAGGTGAGCTCCTCTATAGGGGATGACAGGTGTGAAATTACAATGGGAAGTGCAGAAACTGCCCTCATTTCCCTCACTCATTTACATGCCCTCGCCAGCATCAGATGCCAAACTACCAGAGCTCACATGCCAAACATGCCAGGGGTTGTTATGCATGACAAAGACTGCTGACAAAGTCTGCAAAATCCTCAGAAAATCTGGGTTGGCCAGTAAACAGTAACAAGTGACGAGTGATGTTTAGACCAGTAGGTGGCAAAAAATCTATCTATCATCTATCTATCTATTCTATCTATTATACTATCTATCTATCTATCTATCTATCTATCTATCTATCCATCATTCATCTAGCTATCTAATCTATTCATCTATCTATTATCTATCATCTATCTATCTATCTATCTATCTATCTATCTATCATCTATTTATCTATCTATCTATCTATCTATCTATCTATCTATCTATCTATCTATCTATCGTATCTATCTATCTATCTATCTATCTATCTATCTATCTATCTATCTATCTATCTATCTATCTATCATCTATCTATCTATCTATCTATCTATCTATCTATCTATCTATCTATCATCTATCTATCTATCTATCCATCTATCTATCTATCTATCTATCTATCTATCTGATCTATCTATCTATCTATCTATCTATCTATCTATCTATCATCTACATAACTAAATTAATAACTTTTTACAAAAAAACGTTATTGAACTTACTTAAGCTGGACAGTGACGGTATTTTCTTCTCAGATCTGCTGTACAGTACGAAACAAACTTTGTTGCATTATTTTCCTGCTATCTCTATAAAGCCGATTTGAAACAAGCTGTGTTGTGTAAAAAAATGTTCCACATTCTGAGTGTTATGGACCCTTTTTCACATTTCTTGATATTAAATTGTATGTAAATAAACAAAAGCAGTAACAGACCTTGCTTGGATTTTAAGGCACACATTTACTGATGTAACACTTATACCAAGTCAGTTTACTGTCACTGCACTTCAACAAACATTTACATTTAGTAGCATAAGCCAGATAAGCAAGGATTTAAAGGAAAATATGTAAGTGCTCACGGAAGAGAGGAGTTTTCAGTTGTCTTTTGAATGCTGACAGGGATTCTGCATTTCGGATGAGGGAGGGGAGATCATTCCACCAGAATGGTACCATGAATGAGAATATTCTGGAGAGCAGGGTGTAGACTTGCATGTATCTAGCTGTCTTTGCAATGTGGTCTGTGAAGGTCAGTTGATCATCAAAGGTTACTCCAAGATTTCTGACTGACCTTGATGGTGTGACTGAGGAAGAATCTAGCTGGCAGAGTAAAGTCGTGCTTGAGAGACGGGGTAGGCAGGTAGTGCGAGAAGCTCAGTTTTAGCCAGGCTGAGCTGCAGGTGATGTTCCTTCATCCATACTGCAATGTCTTCCAGACAGCTCTGAGATTCATGCAGGTACTGTGGAATCATCTGGTTGAAATGAGCTGGGTGTCATCAGCATAGCAATGGTAAGAGAGACCATGTGCCTGTATGATTGGTCCCAGTGATGTGGTGTAAATGGAGAAGAGGAGCGGTCCAAGAACAGAACCCTGGGGAACCCCTGTAGTCAGTTGTAATTGGAATCCTCACCTCTCCATGTGACCCTAAAGGACTAGTGTGATAGGAATCAAACCAGTGGAGAGGAGTACCTGTGATTCCCAGTAATGAGAGGGGTGGACAGAAGGATCTGACTGATTCACAGTATCAAATGCAAACAGACAGATCCAGGAGGATGAGGACTGATGATTTGGAAGTAGCTTTTGCAATCTGCAGGGCTTCGGTGACCGACAGCAATACAGTCACGGTTGAATGCCCTTTCTTGAAGCCTGATTGGTTGACATCCAGCTGGTTGTTCAGAGACAGGAATAATGATACTTGGGATACTTGGTTAAAAGCAACTCGTTCAAGTGTTTTCGCAATGAATGGTAGGAGAGAGACAGGTCTGTAGTTCACTAAAGAGTGATGTGTTTAGCGTTGATTTTTTAAGCAGTGGAGTTACCCAGGCCTGCTTAAATGCTGTAGGGAAAATGCCAGTGTGGAGAGATTAGTTGATGATGTGTTTGAGAGCTGGAAGAAGTGTAGGAGAAATTGCTTGGAGAAGGTGTGAAGGGATGGGGTCTAGAAGGCAGGTGGTAGGATGACTGGAGAGGAGAAAGCTTAGATACTTCTTCCTCTGTTAGTAGAGTGAACGAGGAGAAGAGGGTTGTTGGCTGAGGGAGAGGATAGTTTGGGTTCCTGTGTGTGTGAAACTGAGAACTGACTGCTGATAGCTGTAGTTTTGTTAGTGAAGAAGTTAGCAAAATCATCAGCAGTTAGTGAGAAGGTGGGTGGTGGTGGAGGTGGACAGAGGAGAGTGTTGAATGTATTGAACAGTGGCGCTGTTGGAGGCGCTGTTGATCTTGCTGTGGAAGTATGAAGATTTCGCAGCATGAACCTCAGTAGAATAGGCAGAGAAGAGAGATTGGTACCTACTAGAGGTCAGATGTGACTTTTGATTTGCACCATTTCCTCTCCGCTGCCCTGAGTTCAGTCTGGTGTTCACGAAGAACCTCACATAACCAAGGGTTGCAGGTAGTAATGTGTGCTGGCCTGGAGGAGAGAGGGCAGATTTTGTCTAAAGAAGAGGTTAGAATGGAGCATAAGGTATCTATTGCAGTATTCACATCCAGAGATGAGAAATGTGAGGGTGAGGGAAGAGAAGATGACACAGCAGAGGAAAGATGGGATGGAGAAAGTGCGCGCAGGTTTCGCCTGAAAGTAACTGGTAGAGGAGTTGGTGGTGCGTGGATAGTAAGCTGTAGATTGAAGGTAATGAGGAAATGGTCTGAGACGTTGAGAGGTTTCACTAAGATATTGTCTGTGATGCAGTTGCGTGTGTAGACCAGGTCCAGTTGGTTGCCTGACTTGTGAGTACCTGTGGTGATGAGCCGTTTGAGATCAAAGGAGGCTAGGAGAGAGATGAAGTCTGTAGCATACGGCTTCTCTAGATGAATGTTGAAGTCGCCAAAGTGGTTTGTCATTCTCAGGGAAAGAGGACAGCAGCACATCCAGTTTCTCTAAAAAGCTTCCAGGTTGACCTGGTGATAAATGACTACAATGTGGATCTTAATGGGAGTTGTAAGTGTAATAGCATGATGTTCAAATGAGTTGTTAATGCATAGAGAAGGGAGGGTTGAGTGATTTCAATTGTTAGAAATGGAAACACCAGAACCCCCACCCCTCCCTGACTGGCGAGGAATGTGAGAGAAAGAGAATTTGTTAGAGAGAGCAGCCGGGGTTGCTGAGTCTTCTAGACGGATCCAGGTCTCAGTCAAGCCCAGGATATTAAGAGTAGAATGAGATTCAAAGGCTGGAATGAAGTCAGCTTTATTGACTGCTTATTGACAATTCCATAGACCCATGGAAAGAGTGAGAGGTGAGTGTGAGGACGAGAGAATAGGCGCAGATTAGCAGTATTGCGCTGCCTTCTGTGCATGATGAGAGATTGTTGTCGAGAGACAACAGGAAAGTATTGAAAGTACATCTACATTAAGTAAAATAAGAAAGAAAAAAAAAATCATACTGGCTTCAAATTGGTGTGATATCAGTAAATTGAGCCAGTGAATGAAAGTGAACAAAAGCAATTAATTCACTTAAAAGGTTAGTTTAAAAACACAGATTCGATGACAAACTAAACACAGCTGCTGGTGTAACACACTGGAGCCAGCTCCTAGGCATCATCTGTAAGATTTCACACTGGTGTATATTTAGGCTGGTGAACTCATTCCTCAGTGTGCGGCTAGCTTCTCCAGGTCAATAGGACACACAGGAGGAGCTGTATGGTTTACTGCTACTCTAACTAAAATGTACTGTAGAGATACATGTTCTCTCTTCAAGTGCATGTTCAAGTGTATGATGTGCAGCAAATCCTATAATGTGTGTTGTCTCTTCGTACAAATACAAATTTTGTCTTAGTTTAGTGTTAGTTCAGATTTTAAAGATGATCTTAATAAAAGCAATGCAGCCATCGAATTTGAATTTCAGATCACACTGTACATATTTTAATCAGCCCGTTCTCATCCTTTAGCGTCACATAGAACGCTATATGACAAAACGGCGCTATACTATGCACATGGAACCCTTTATCGTTAATATAACACGCGAACCAAAGGCATCATAAATCCTTTAGCGTAATATGAGACTACCCTACCCTACCCCACACCTAAACCTACCCATCACAGCGCATGCTATATTAACGATAACGGGTGCCATGTGCGTAGTATAGCGCCGTTTTGTCATATAGCTTTCTATATGACGCTAAAGGATGAGAATGCGTTGATTTTAATTTATGAAGCAGTGTTGTGCACTCTGACCCGGTCTCGAGACCATATTTTAATGGACTCGGTCTTGTCATGGACTCGTGTGCATTTTGACTCTGAATTGACTCGTACTCGAACATATTGGGAGTCGGGACTCAGACTTATTCCGAGTCCACTCGAGTCCCATTCAAAATATGTCATGATTTTTAATATTTCTTTAAATTGTTGTTTGACTGAAACGTCCAATGATTGCTGACTTTCTTGTGCGCAACCTGCGCATGGCTTGGGACTACAATGTTCGCGGCACGCAAATGCAGCAGGACCCAGGTCAGATGTGATGTGGAGCCTCTAGCTCAACTATGTATTGAAAATATCTGCCTTATTATCCATAATTCAGTTTGCATATAAGAGCCACACAGAATTTGTGTGCAGTAATGTTCTGTGAAAGAGCACTTACTGATTGTAATAATTGTCATAAATTGTAATAAAAGTCATATTTATAATAAAATTACCTTTACAACACTATGTGGCCTTTTTACCATTACAGTGTACATGATATTACCATTACAGTGTACTAAATATTTTACATGTTCTTGAAGATATCTTTAAGTCTGGTTTGAGGCCCAACCTTAGATTATCTAACCTCTCTGGTCTCGGTCTCAACTTCGAACTAGACCCTCTATGGTTGATCAAACTACAACACTGTTATGAAGTTTAGTCATTTTGGCCACACAGACTTACCATTGCTCTATTGTTTAAATAGGCTGCTAATTAAAATATGGCTTACCTTGTGTTTGTCTAGTGTTCTAAAGCATTTTTTTTTTATTTATTGACAAGAATTCCATATTCATTTTTGAAGTATTCATGGCTTGCTTAATAATGTTTTCATCTTCAGGGACATCTCTAATGTACATCAGTGTTGGGGAGTCATTAACTTAAAGTAATGCAACAGACTTCTATTTCACACAGAGATTCTGGAAAATGTCAGAAAAAAATATTCTGATAAAGGTTGTGTCATTGCATGATTAATTCACACTGCCAGAGCATTCCCATTTTCTGTGCTTACATTCCCAAACATCTCAGACAGTCCCATGAAGCCCAAGTCAAGTTTATACATAAGACATTTTTCACAATGTTTTAAAGCCTGGCCCTTAATCCAGGATAGAATTTTTCAGCATTTCATTTCTATTCACACAAAAGGCTCTAAATTTTGTTTTCCTTAGTTCCTAGTCCAGTATTTTATTATGTTAGTTTTTTTAATGAATGTTCTATCTCTTTGTGGTAATTAAAAGTATTTTTAATAGTCATTAATTCTATATCTCTCTCCTTGTTCCTTGGATTATGAACAGCAGCCCGTATTGTATCTTGTAATACCTAATTATTAATTAATTCAAAAACTCTCATTGTATTTGTGTTAGAAAAAATATGGCTCTGATTTCATATGAAAATTGCATAATCGACAATTATATACAATTGAAAAATGATATCAACAGAAAAGATAAAAACAAAAAAAAAAAAAACAATACTCCTTTATTAGAATAAACAAAATAAAAAAAATTAGTGGCCTTTTTACTCACAGCAGTAAATGGTATGAATTACATCAATGGTAAGGGTGATGCCACATAAACCAGAATCCTGAAGCACATACTGTACACATCCTGCACATACTGGAGAAACAAAGTGTTCAGCTACCTGGCTGGGGAAACAAAGGGACTGAACCTGCGGCAAGCCTGGGTTCATTCCATGCGTCACAGTGACATTCTGTGACATTTAGGATATAGTTAAAGGTCTAAATCCAAAGCTACTGTAAGTTCTGTCTTTCTCCTTAGCCGTATGAATGATGAGGTGTAAAAATAAATAAATAAATAAATAACCCTTTATGTATGAGTGTGTCAGAAACCATTACATTTACATTTGCCAGATGCTTTTTTATCTAGAGTGAGTAACATTACATTCAGGGTTCACATTTTATCAGTTATTGCTTTCCCTCAGAATTAAACCCATGACATTTGCAGTGTGTACAACCATTTTCTCAGTGTTTGAGATACAGGAACATCAGAAAGCTATCAAATAAAAATAAAATATTTGCTAGCCAAACGACTTCACATACACATGTACCAATTAAAAATGACTGGATGAAAATGAAAAGTGACTGGATGAGCTGTAGCAAAAACGTCTTGGGTTACGAGCTGTAATCCTTGTTCCACAGAAGGGAACGAGACACTGCGTTATCGTTATGACACTTGCGTAATGCCCCAGCGTAGCGCAACTGAAGCATGAATGAAATCTGTCCGATTCTGATTGGTTCTGTGTTACGACGTAGTAGATGACAGCATAACCGGAAGATAAAGGGGACGCTGACACAAACAACACCAGCTCTTTTGCGATGAAGCAAGCGCTTCTGATCGTGATAGGTGTGGCGACGAGACGCAGTGTCTCGTTCCCTTCTCGGGGAACAAGGGTTACAGTCGTAACCCGAGACGTTCCCCTTCGAGGGAACTCGCACTGCGTCATCGTTATGACACTTTGGGGAACGAAATGCCCACTATGCCACACCGAAATCACGCCCGTCCTAGTGTGAAGCTGGAAGACCAGGCACACTTAGGACACGAGCACTCTAGCGCCAGGCGTCACAGGGAGTTGCAGACTGTAAAAACGTATGAAGGTGTGGGGGTGGCCCACCCGGCCGCATCACAGATCTCTTGAAGCGATACGCCAGAAAGGAGGGCCACCGAGGAGGCCATGCCCCTGGTGGAATGAGCCCTCACAGCCATAGGTGAAGGCAAATTGCGTACCTGATTCAGCCGCGGCTATAGCCTGAACAATCCAATTACTGATTCTCTGTTTAGATGCAGGCTGCCCTTTCTTGGGTTAACCAAAGCACACCAATAACTGTTCTGACTTCCTCCACTGGGAGGACTTCTCCAAGTAAACCCTTAGAGCTCTGACTGGGCAGAGCAGATGAAGTCTCCCATCTTCCGCCGTCTCATGAGGTGGAGGATGGAATGCCTGAAGAACCACTGACCGTGCCGCACTAGACGGCACCTTGGGTACATAACCCGGTCTAGGATGTAAGATGGCCTTAACTCTGCCAGGGGCAAACTCCAGGCAAGTTGGTGATATCGCCAAGGCCTGGAGATCCCCACTCTCCTCAGAGAAGTGATGGCAAGGAGGAAGGCCACCTTGAAGGTCAGGTTCTTTGCCTCAGCCGACTCCAGTGGCTCAAAAGGGGTCTGTGATGTCACTTGGAGAAGGACCCTCACCCTCATCCAGCTCCTTGAGGAGGTCGGCCTGGTAGGCCTGCAACACCGCCATAGTGTGCAGGCAGCTACCAGCCCGCCCAGCCGCCATGTAAGCCCTGCCCACCAGCGCGGATGTATCGCGGCATGGCTTGGTGGGCAGTACCGGGGCCTTAAGGGACGATGCGGCCTCGGGCGAAAGATAGCTCGCGAGAGCCTCCTCTACCCGAGGCAATGTCCCATAACCAGCCTCAGCAGCCCCCTGCACATTAGCAAAATCAAGCACTGGGGGTTGGAAAGCCTGGCTGAATAAGGCTTCACCCATGACTTGCATAACTCATTATGCAAGTCATGGAAAAATGGAAGGCCAAGCGTGGAGGTTGAGACTTGCGTTTTATAATATCTCTCATCCAACTTGCTCGGTGGCTTAATTCTCCACTTCTCTGTGGCCAATCAATTTTTAATTTGGCCACAGCGCGTGTCAAAACCTCCACTAACTCCTCTTGACCAGGTGCATGAAGAGGTTGAACAGTGTCCACATCACACACCTCAATGCTTGAATTATCTGACTCCTCAGAGCCAGATAAATGTAGCATTGTGTCCCCCACCTCGTGGGAAGAAGCGTTTTCACGGGCTTCCACACAGGGCAGGAAAACATCTGAATCCTCAGACGAGGGAAGATGTCGAAGCAGTCCCGTGCCCTGCTGAGAGATCCATTTGTGAGCCCCACGATCTGCGGCGTTGCGTTGCCTCGGCAACCGTGGGCCCAGAACCGCGAGGCTCGCAAGCATGGCCGCTTGACTCGTCAAACACAGCCAGTGCTCAACGTTCTGAGCGGCAGCTTCTCACACTTGCTACAAGGGCCACCCTCGAGAGCCGCTCTAGCGTGCTGCACGCCCAAACAATGCACACACAGCTGGTGTGTGTCCGTGCTCGAAATATAGCGCGGACACGGTTGCACACACTGTCTAAATTGCTCGCTAGACATGATCAGTTTTTATATATATATATATATATATATAATGACAGACAACAGTAAATAGTACAAACAATTCACATAGAGCGCTTAGCTGAAGAGCAAAAAAGCTGGTGTTGTTTGTGTCAGCATCCCCTTTGTATCTTCCGTGTTATGCCGTCATCTACTGACATTCGTGGCGTAGCACCAAACAGGATTAGGACAGATTTCATTCATGCTTCAGTTGCGCTATGCTGGGGCATTCCCCAAAGTGTCATAACGATGAACGCAGTGCGAGTTCCCTCGAAGGGGAACTGGATTGAACAATTATAGTTAATTCTCATTAAGACTGTTAGAAGGCTTACATTTGTGTTGTGTATTATCCCAAAAAATAACATTAAAATACTAAAGAAAATATAAGTGTTTTTTTTTATGTGTTACAGTCCCTGCGTCTAGGTCAGGATGTAACATAGACAATGCTTAAGATGCTCAGGGACCCCTTGCTAGGTGGCCCATAACAGACAAACAATTGCTTCAGATACACCACAGGGCATCTCTGTGGATGTAAGCTCTCTCATGCCCAAACGGGGCAAAGTAGATTACTTTCTCCTGGATCTTGGAATGGAGGACGACAGAAGGTTTGCAGCACAATAGATCTAGCCACATTAGTCAGGACCTTGAGGATTTGACCTGAATATATACTGGATAAATATCTTCACCATGCCAGGTGCAAACGCAAAGACATGAAGGGGCAACCGCTAGGGCTTGTAAATCTTCTATTCTTTTAGAGACTAGATGGCTAGGAGGAACAATGCTTTGAGAGTCAGAAACTTGACTGGCACCTCCTCAACAGGCTCAAAGGGAGCCAGGGACAGGCCTCCCGGCACTCTAGTGTGACACTCTTAGTGCTAAAGTAATCATATCAAAAACAAATATTATCTGTTCATGTAATCTGTATGAAACCAACGAGAAGTACAGTTTCTCACGCCACATCCACTCGCTTCACACGCTAATCATCCACGTGTGGCATGCAAACCTCTAAACACCCACTTTCAGGCATATTAACTTACTCTCAATAGAGTATCCTACACAGTATCCAAATTTGACTTGAAATTAATTAATTAAGATTGTTACTACCAACACTTTTCTGTGTATATGTGCCCATTGCTTGTCCTCACAACATGAAAAACAAAACATGTGTTAAGATTATATATGGAAAGTAAACAAATAGAGCGCTCCCTTTATTTTCATTGATGTTGTCAATCACTTTTAATGCAAGCTCGTTGAGTTCTGCACTCTTGCAAAATCTCCTATTATAATCAGTGCAGCTGCCTACACTGCACAATTAATCTCTTATTTAAATTGTGTCTTCACTTTGTTAGTTATAGTGAGAAGATTTGGGAAAGTTTAGAACATTAGTGAGCTCGCTCTGAACAACAACAACAACAAAGCCTCTAATGTGTTAATGCAGTCAACAGACATGTCTGTGATTGGCTACAATTCACAATGCAGGAAACAAAATGCATTGTATGTAAACTTGTATACAATGGGAGTAAATATAAATATAAATATGATAATGTAATCAACATTTTTACATTTAGGTAATTGTGGCTGCTGTAATCATATTTCATATTTTATATTTATTTTCTGATTAATTGTTCAGCCCTAATTCAAATGCTAAGTTTGTCATGATACTGGGATTTCAGAAATGCCGGTTTAATTCATTGTGGCCCTATCTCCATCTGTCTTCCCATTCAGCCCTATCACATACACAGTGCAGGCATGAGTGCGGTCAAAGACAGAGCCACCATGGGTCTTTGTGCTGACAGGCAAATCAATAGACGCTGCAAGCTCTACTCTGTCCTAGCCCCAGTACCCTCCCCCTGAGAGTGAGTAATTGGATTCTGGCAATGGCAGTGTAACATCTGGATCAAAGTAATGTGTTAATATTGGCTTTTAATATTGGATGAAGCTGCTTTTTTATTTCATTATGTGTTGTCCCTTGTGCATTGTAGCATGCATTCCCATGACTATATGATGTATGCTTACAGTAGTATAATACATTAATTGTTAAACACACAACAATTATCAACAATAAACATTAAAATGCAAGATTAACTTTATAATTTTTCAGCACATATGCCTAGACATTAAAACAAATATCGCATTACACACAGTTATTTGTATAATTTATTATAGGTTGATAATTTATTTATATTAAGGCCATACTAAATAATTAAGGCATCTAAAACGCACATGCTCTCTATGTGCTTGAACAAAGAACGAGCTACAGTGAAAACTGCTGGGATGCATTTGTTGTGTTGCAGGTGCTAAACTTTGTTCGTGTCTGTTTTGACAAAGCAGGCGTTTGAATTTGACAACAGCACACATGTATGATGACATCGCTCAGGGGTCAGGATCTGTGGTTAGGGGATTCAATGGTGCAATGTCTAGTTCTGACCTGGACTTGTCATAGCAAAGGAGGACATCTGTTCCCAAAAGAGGCTTATTCTGAAAAAGGTCAAGGAAAAGCCAAAGACCATCCTATCACTGGCTAAAAGTTTGCCTGAGACAGGGTCAACATCTGAGCATGAAAGTCAGTGTTTGTGTTTCAACTTTCCTTTTGTTTCCCTTTTCCTCTTATCTAAATAAATAAAAGTTTAAAATACAATTCATACAGACAATCGCTTGAATACACATCATCTATTCATATTTCTGAATTCAAATTATTATTTTTTATATATTCAAATTCAAATGATTTTTAATGGAATTTAAAGTAAATATAGTGTGACAGTACTTAAAGGCTGACATTCTTATATTAAAAATATGGAGTGACACAGTTTAGCTTTAATTCAGTTTGTTGTAACCAACTAACACAGTCTCATCCCAATTCGTCATATAACTGACGTCTTGGGACGTCTTTTGACCATTCGTCAATATATGCCTTTTTAGGGCCCCCTTAAACGTCAGTAGATGACGATCCCGTGCCGTCATACAATTGACGCTTTACCTTTAACGTCAGTTAGGTGACCGGTTGGGTTTAGGGTTAGGTTTAGGTCTGGGGTAGAGTAGATCCGATAACGCCATCTACCGACGTTTAAGGGGGCCCTAAAAAGGCATATATTGACGAATGGTCAAAAGACGTCCCAAGACGATGAATTGGGATGAGACTGCGCTGAACCAACATGCACACAGCCCAAAATTATATAGGAAATTATGTCATGTAGAGTCGTTTGTTTTTCAAGGTTTGTATGTATAAAAATAAATACAAAAAGAATTTGTGACAAGTTTATTTTGTAATATGAAAATAACGATTAAGAAGTATTCACTGTATTCAATGAGTAAGGGATATATTTATTCACTTTTGTACTTAATGTAACATTACTTGACTTTCACACTATAAATTACTGAGAGGAACTGAGAGGTTGAACTGACATTCCCTTCTGTTTATCAGAGTTCCAAACTTGAAGAATTGTCCAGGCACTTTCCAAATGAAAGCCATATGCAGCCATTAAAGAGCTCTCACATGAAGGAATAATTGAGCGCATAAAGGTCTGCTTGGCAATTTACACAGCACAGTTTGATCCTGATGCTATCATTTAATGGCCATGTATGGCTGTTTTGGTTATTTATGAGCAAAACCATGCAAGTTGACTGCAAACTGTTGGTTGGCTAAAAAATAAGACTGTAGAATCAAACTGCCTTTAGTTCTTCACTTCCTTGTTCTCGTTTTCTTGTTTCTCTTTTTAGCTTTCTCTCTCTCACACACTCTCTTTCTCTCTTCATTCACATTTAATTTTGCTTTCATCTGTAATGGGCTGTAATGTGGTAGTCTTTACAGTATGTCCATTAGGGAGCTGAATAGCCGGATATTGGCAGGTAAAGAGAAAGCATTTCAGACGTGAAATACTGACCAGTAAAAATGATGGCATCCTTGACAGTAAGTGGGTGTTGTATGCTGCTGCCTAACGACATGTATAGCATAGAACAGTAATTTACAATAATTTAGCACTTTAATTTACAACGGCTCAACGAAATAAAGGAAACACCTAGCAATGTATTCATATGCGATGTCCACCATTCGCCAGCACAACTGGCAGTTCTTCTTGGAATATTGTCAAAAAAACTTCCGAATTGCACCTTTGGGACAGTATATTATATATTATATACAGTTGGGATATTATATGTGAGTTGTAAAACTGTTTGAATCTTTTGACTGGTGTCATTTAAGTTCATCTTATTACTGGACTAACAACTTGGAAATGTTTTGCAGTATATTTAGGCCCATCATTGTGGAACATCAAAAGGGCACAGTGTTTATTGGATGTGGTCTCTTAAAATGGATTTATATTCCATGTGAGCAAACATTCAACACAATGTGTCTGCTGTTATGTACTAGTTGGAAAATTGGGGGATAAAAGCATTCTTTAGATGTTTCCATATATATGTGCACATATCTTAATTTTGAAATTTAATAATTTTAAGGCAAGATGTTCAGACTTTTTAAATTTAAGTCATCTGATCACTTTTTACAGTGATATATCAGTCAAAATGTTTAATTACTAGTGAGTCTCTTGAATAGCATTTCTTTCAAAATTATGCTATTTTAAAGGGGTCATGAACTGGCTTTTTAAATGTTTTTGTTTTGTTGTCTGAGGTCAACTTATGACGTTTGCTTGGTTTTTACATTCAAAAACATAAAAATGAATAAGTTATGGGCTATTTTCTTCCCTAGTTTTCAGCCTAATTTGAAAAATGCTCGGATTTTAAGGGCATATCACATTGAAGACTAAGAAGTAAACGCCCACTGCTGTGAGTGGATAACAGTTTTGCATATTATAATGAGCTTCAACTCTGTCGTTGGTTTCGGTCGGTGCACGTGGGGGAGTTTGTTTTGAAAACCACTGTTGTAAAATGGCAACCGGAATGATTCGCCCATACATGTTTGACCCAGAGTCCGATACCAAATCGCAGGACAATGAACCAACAGCACCTCGAATACAACGGATACTTGTAGACACATACACATAATTATTAGATATCAAACGATCTGTAACAATGCAATGCTAGCCGAGTAGATTATTATTTCTAAAATAAAAATATTACTCACATAATGGATCCAATATAGAAGGTAACGTAGACTAATCATGTTCCGTACAACAATGTTCCGTACAGATTAACTTTAACCGCCGATCGCTGAATAAATACTTCTAGGTCATACACAAAATGCACATCTGTGTCGTCTTCATTTCTTCCTCTTATATTACAATGAGTTTAACTCACCCGTCGGTGCACGTGGGGAAAACATCCAATGTTGTCAAATGGCAACCGGATTCGCCCATTCATGTTCGACCTAGAGTCTGTGTGTTGCACACCTGTCAGATCCAATATAGTCGGCACAGCACCGTTCTTTACTCTTAATCGGTCTGCAAATCCAGTCTTGTTCACAAAACAATCCTCAGTGAAATGAAGCGAACATACGGATAATGTTTTACACTCATCTGCTGGAACGTCATTAAAAACAAATTTTAACCAGGCATTCCTAATATTGTAATCCAGAGGAAGCTTATACAGCAACTGTCTTCTTCCACAGCCAGGTACGGCACAACATTTTGTCAACGGAATGTTTATTGCTGGTAGCTCGCTCCGGTTTGTCATCACGAGGTATGCTTTTGTTTACCTATGCGTGAATGCGCGAATCGGTGGGCGGGGCTAAACCGGCCGTGTTGAAGTAGGCGTTGATGAGCAGGTGGGGTTTTAGCGTCATTGACTTAATACTTCCAGACTTTCAAAAATTAGACGTTTGTTGAGGCTGTTGTCTATAAAAGCTTTTATTGGACTAACAAGGTTGTTTTCAGTTATGAAACTTACAGGATATTCTTATAATATGATGACCTCTTAGATGTCAAAATTTGATTTCTCAGTTCATCACCCCTTTAAATCTTTACAGTGACATGTTCTAGTTGAGCGGATCATTATCTATTAAAAAATACATACTTTTTTATTGTTATGAGTTCTATATACACTATTATTAGTAAATGATGCTTGAGGTTCAAACTGACCCAAACTGGTTAAAAAAAGAAGATAAAGGATAAAGGGTTTAAACACAGGTAATCCACTCTAGCGTAGACAAAGTAACCACGTTATACACTCACACATGAACAACAACCGACAAACAGAGTTATGGTGAGGGACTAAAATACACAGTGATGAGATGACGTGGCGTCATCGCCACATGGTGTGGCGATCTGATGAGTGTCCATGACAATTGACAGTAAACCAAGACATAGAGACGCACGTGACTGATGAAAACAAAAGATGGTGGAAAATGTGGAGATGGTGCAGGGGCGGCAGAGGAATGTGACAGACGGACGAAATCCTGGTGGTGGTAGTTGTGCGAAGGCACAGACCCAGACCCCAGAGACTACAACCCATAGAGGGGTCTAGGGAAGGAGGAGCCAAGGTGGACAAACTGAGGTCGGCAAGCAGGGTGAACAAGCTGAGGAACGGAATGAGTTTATCAGAGGCCGGAGCCACAAGATCCACAAGATCCAAGATCCACCACTCGCTCAGGCACTGATGGAGGTTGCTCGACCTGCAGCTCAATGTTATAGCATGATATTATTGGAGATGTCAAGGGGCTGCAGACTTCCAGGAGAGGCGGGGCTGGAGGATTGGCTGAGCAGGGCGCTAACAGAGGCAGATGGTGACTCAAGCAGGTCAAATCGTCCAATAGTCCATCGTCCCATCTAAAAACAGTGATGAGGATTCCGAAACAAACAGACCAACGCATTCTCATCCTTTATTGTCATATAGAACGCTATATGACAAAACGGCGCTATACTACGCACATGGCATCCGTTATCGTTAATATAACACGCGCTGTGATGGTTAGGTTTAGGTGTGAGGTAGGGTAAGGTAGTCTCATATTACGCTAAAGGATTTATTGAATTTATTACACCTTGGGTTTGCGTGTTATATTAATGATAAAGGGTGCCATGTGCGTAGTATAGCGCCGTTTTGTCATATAGCGTTCTATATGACGATAAAGGATGAGAACGGGCTCAACAGACTCAGAGTAAATAAAGTTATTTGTGCTGTCTGAAAGCAGCAATGAAGGTTCCGAAGAAATTACCAAATTACAGTTCATAGTGCCATCTAAGGACCGTGTTAAGGAGCATTAAATGGGGTGGGAAGACAATACCTGCATACTGAAGTCCATCAGCCAGTCCTCAGTCTTTACTTCTACCAGTATCCCCTCGCCCAAAGATGTCACAGACTCACACCCCTAGTCAGACTCACTGGGAGGCTCCTCTTCCGGGGTGAGGGTCACTGCTTACCACTTGTCCTCAGGCTCTAAATGATGTGTTACAATAGGGGTAGCTCTCCGCCTGTGGGGGCTCTCACAATTCCTCCATGGTCGCAGGTGGTGAAACAGGCTCTGTGTCCAGCTGTGTTTTGGACAGAGGGGTAGACAATCTCCAGACACCGGATAATGGCGTCCCTCCAGTTTAGTCCAGAGGTGTCTGGGATGTCTGTGGGATGGTGGTAGTTCGCCCCGATCCAGAATAAAGACTTCAGGGTGTCGTCAAGAGGCTGGTGATGGCAAGACGGCAGTCTTGTTTTCAGTAAAAAAATTTATAAATAAAAGTCCTCCAGGGCAATTACATAAAACGTAACTGCATAAATAAACTGAACTTTCACACTGGCAGTTTAGTTTGGAACGGGGCACGGTTTGCATGAAAAATCACTAATGTGAATGCTGTCATGGGACCCAGGTGAGCACTGGGGTACCGAAATGGGACTACATGGTGGAGGTGATCTGAGTTTGTTTGCTCCCGAACCGTGCGCGGTTCACATGAATGTGAAAGCAGCATGGACTTGGGTATGCACTTGTTCAGTGTGACCTGCACATGTGTTTTAGCTTATTGTTATGTATTCAGTTAAATAAAAGACTTGTAAGGGATTATAGTGTTGATGATTTACCTTGGATACAAGCGAGAGTGAGCCTGCAGTGTATTCGTGCATTGTATGTACAATCAGGTCACTAAATTTGGAAATCCTATGTCTCCTCAAAAGAGTCTTTGCAAGCAGCAGAAGGCCACCTTATGTGACACACGCATAGTAAACCTGTATTGTTCACTCTACTGCGCATAATAGTAGCGATTATTAAAAACACAATATTGACCCAGCGTTCTGTTTTCTATCATGCGCCGTGCACGTTTGCAATGACATAATATGCACGCAAACGCACCAGGGTTCGATAAAATCAAGTTGAGTGTGAAACCAGACCAGACGCTGCGGGGAGGCGCTGGGAATAAATGCGCTCGGGCTCGGACCGCAACAAATGAGCCCAGTGTAAAAGCCCCCTTAAATACACAGTGATAATGAGGAGATGATGGATAGGCGTGATGATCTGATGAGTGTCCATGACTACTGACAACTGGTGGAAAAAATAAGACAAAGCAACACATGTGACTGATGAAAACAAAACTGAAACTCCATGAAAACAGTTTGTGTGACATTAAATTGGAAACAGATCAAAACAGTATTAGTATATCCAAAAGTATGACTTTACAAAAATATTATAATTAATTCAATCAATCAATAACAGAACACACAATGATTAAAACTGTATTTTTTCATTTACCATACTTAATTGTATTTAATATTCAAATTTTCATATACTATATACTGTAATTACAGCTTTTCAAATGTTATTTGATGTTTTTGCTTTTGGAAATGGCTTTACTGTGGCTGAATTAGGCTCATTATTTAGCATTTTATGCTCATTTGGAGCTCAAAGGATGTGCTTTTCTGCGAAAGTAATTAATTTGTAAATTAGTCACTTATGTGGTGTGGTGGTATAGTTAACCCTTTAAGTGTCACCGCCAAGAAATTCTGCATGCTGAACAGGCCTTGTCATCCTGTTATATAGTACACACAAACGGTAAAAATTCAATTTAACACTGACAAGGTTCATAGCCATTGCAGTTGGCCAAGGACCGCCCACTTAGCCAAGAAGAGGCTGACTGACATGTAAAGTGACCAATCACTGTTTTGTTTTGTTCAATGTCATGTTTAGGCATAACCAGTTTAGAGAACCAGTAGAAATCAATCAGATTTATATTCATCAGATAATAAAACAGAGTGTAGGCATGATGTCTGGAACTAAAATGAAAAGTTCTTAACACAGTAGCTAAAGTAGCAGCACATGGCTAAGTAAATCTGTGTAGCTTGCAGCTCCTTCTGTTGGTGAAAATAGTTACTACACAATTGGTCTGGTACCTAGAAGTCTATTCTGGTCAGGTTTTTTCACAGTGTATTTCCAAGGTTTTGGAATATGCTGTAAAATGGGAACGTTTCATGTGGACATCTTGGAACGGACATGCACAGCTCCAGTGTGGAACAGAACACCAAAAAGCAGGGACATAACCCCTACATAAGAAGTACTTGTACTACAAACACACTATAAGTTTACTCTAAAAATTCCTTGCCAGTTCAAAAATAGCTTCTATTGAAATCAAGCTGCCAAAACAACTCGTTTTGATAATAACTTTTTATTGCGTAATAGAGTTGAATACATCAGTGTATTCATCCGGACTGCTTGCACAGAAACAAATCAACTCCTACTTCTTCATCATAACCTCTCTGGCCCCGCCCGGCTGACTCATTACTGAAGTGACATGGACAGAATATAAGAAAGGATCACTGGACTCAAAAATAACATTTGCTTGTTTGGTATAGTCAATTTTTTTTTTGTTATAAAATTAATTGCAGTTTATGTGTTAGTAATTCAAACCAGCAATTAAACAGTGCGCAAAGAAAGGAGTAACTTTTATTCTCGCTGTATATTGTTGCCGCCGACGCCACCATGTCGTGGATAAAAATAAAAAAGACCATCGACTCCATTAAAATAGGGTGAAAACTGCATACATTATGTATGATGCATGTATTATCATTGGGGGTAATGTTGTGTACAGGGGATAAAAAGTATGTTTTTCCACCATTTTTAATTAAATTTGTTTAAGAGCAAATGATAATTACGAGTAAATAGATGATTTAAATATATAATGTTGGGCCTGAAAAAGACTTTTAGAGGCACTGTGCTTTTACTGATCGCTTGATCTGCGTCCACTCTCATCTCTGTCTGCATCTCATAGATTCTAATTTATTATAGTGCTCCATCATGTTAACAATTCTTTCTTCCTGGGTGCGATTTTCAGTTTTGGCAAACTATCAACAGATATCTTGCCTTTCCTCACCAGACTGCCAAGCAAGAGCAATACAATTTTCTCAGAGGAACAGCCCTGAACAATGATGACACTAAATGACTTCCTGAGCTGTTCTGAGGGTAAGATAGGGAAAGACTGAAGAATCACAATGTGCAAACATATTAATAAGAGATATAAAGAGAAACATTATGTTTATTTAAAACAAACTGGTGTTTTGATTTTGGCTGTATTTGTGACAGATCTGAAAGACATTACTTTGAATTTTTCTTCTAGATGCCCACACATGGTCTTTTTTGTTATGTTTGATACATTTATTTGGTCATTTTTTTCAGTATTGGACCAATTATTATTATTATTATTTTATTCCATATAATCTTTGGCAATATTAAGTACACATTTAGTACATCTACTCTCTTGGAGAAGAACACAGTGATATCTGTTGAGCACATGAATGCATTTAGTAGTAACAATTATACTTTACTAACCATTTTTTTTGCCAGACCAGTACCAAACTAGCAATAATTGTCCATGTCACACACACACACGCACACACACAGTCTGTATGCAGTCCTAACCATTAGGCCACGACTGGGGCAGTGGTTGGAGATGGTTAGACAGTCAGATGGAAATGGTCAGACTGGTAAACCAAATGTTGCAGGTTTGATTGTCAGTGGTGGCAAGAAATGACTGAAGTGCCCATGAACAAGGCAACTAACCCCCAATTGACCCTTTGCTATGCCACGCCCGGAAACTGCCACTGGCCAATCATGTCTTAGCAACCATAACTATGCACGGGAGGTCTGGCAAGCTTTCAAACGAGGGAAACACACTGAAGCATTGTGCAAATCTGATACCGGTATACTAAAAGTTTGGACGGGGGAGAGGAATTGTTTTTCCTTCCAGAAAATCTAAAAGCCAAGGGGAGAAATGATTGGCGTGATCTAGCATCTATGATCCATTCACAACTACTGGTAAATGTCGACATGCTTAACAAGAAAACCTATTGCTTGGAAATATTGACGGTTCTTTCGTCATAATAATAACATAAAATAAGACGATTAAAGAGACAAGACAAAGGCTCACTGACATACTTTAAAAAATTCAGCATTTTGTTAATTGATGTCCTACTAATGTTACCCTTACTAAGTAACTTAACCCAATCCGATCGCTGCTCTCCCGGTATTAGTGTTATTCCACAAGATTTATTGATAAGCTGTTTGATTTATAATTTTTAAGATTATTTTCACATACCCTGCTGTGTATGTACATAACTGTTCCTCAACTTGTGTTTCCCATTTGAGCGGTTCAGCGTATGAGGCGCTGCTGCTTGCGCTGGGACTATAACGTTGGCTTTAACTTCAATTTTTAAGAAATTATTCTCTAATCGGTTGCATATAATGTCGTGATTATATCCCTCGAATGCATACTGTAGTCCCATTTGTCTTGCACTCTCAGATATTTCACTTGTTCACTGAAAATTACTAATTATCTCATTGGGAATGTCTGACACCGGGTGCATCCACACTATAATAGATGGGCCAGCCGTGAAAGCTTGACAAGCGTAGCAACAGTAACTAGGGAGGGCGGGGCATCAGCGAAGGGTCAATTGCTCCCTGGGTGCAACACATTTTCTGAAGCTCCTGAAAAGTCCTTTGACCCACATAAACAAACAAACAAACAAACTTCACATGCACTGAATTACAGTAGCACCTCAATGCAGTACATGAGATCCACGGGGAGGAGTCGGATTAAGATCCAAGGGGTAGAGATGGGTAGGATTAGGGTTGGGTTTAGGGATTAGGGTT
This sequence comes from Hybognathus amarus, assembly GCA_030378365.1. Taxonomy (NCBI): domain Eukaryota; kingdom Metazoa; phylum Chordata; class Actinopteri; order Cypriniformes; family Leuciscidae; genus Hybognathus; species Hybognathus amarus. Next base: position 364,119 of record JAQIUQ010000068.1, read on the forward strand.
GGGTTTATGAATTAGGGTTGGGTTTAGGGATTAGGGTTAGGTTTAGGGATTAGGGGTGGGTTTAGGGATCAGGGGGCGGAGTTGGGTAGGTTTAGGTATATGTAAGGTGGGAGGAGTTGGATCTGGATCTCGATCAAACTCCTCTCCGTGGATTTCATGTTCCGCAGTGAGAACCATCTCCTAAATTACTGCTGGTCCAGTTCTGCATTATGGTTTTCATTAATATTATTTTTTCTGAAACTTTGTACACTTTTAAGTAGGAAATATACTATAATAGTTACTATACTATTGCCTAATATAGTAATTTTGGTGGCAGTTCATTTTACAGTGCTGTTCCATATGTACATACTAGGCCTATGTAGTTCAGTTTAGGTCAAACAAAGACATTCTTCCCCATAACGCTTTAAATCATCCACAGCTTTTTCAGGAAACAGGGTTACAGTCAAGTAACCCGAGCCGAACTCCTTGAACTAATCACTGACCACATTTCATTATTTTTGAGTACAAGTTCAAACTCTATGAACTGCTTAATTTTTAACATACTGAAATTCATAAAAAAAAAAAAAAAAAAAAATAAAAAAAACATACTGCCAAAGCATCCCGATCACCCTCCGGTGGCTGGTCCCAGTATAGGTCATAAATGCCGCCCTCCCCATGAAGTATAATGGGACACAATCAAATTACAAACAATCAAATTACACTTCAAATACATGTTTTCCAAATATGTTTTCTGTCATTTTAGGTAGTTTTTATCATGCTGATTTAAGTTTAAGTGTTTAAGACAAGTTTAAAATAAGTTTGATCTCAGTTCTTTATTTGATTTTATAAAAACAGGAATGTGACGTAATGATTGACAGTTGTGATTGACAGCTTCTCTGAACAAAATAGTCACGAGGCACCAACACATTTGGGCAGATTTTTGGGAGGAGTTTGGAGCTTTAGCTTTCATTCTAGATGTCCATAACTGTTTATTTCGAACAGTAAACTTTGTAGTAACATTTTATCCGGGAGTAAGGGTGGGACCTTGATATCGCGGCTTTACTTCCCACTCACTACTGCACAGAATCAGGTCTCTGGTTCACTACAGCACAGAAGCAGGTCCCAAATCTGTGCAAGATGTCAGCATATTATTAGGACTTTAGCAGATTCACTTTTCACCAATGGAAGAGAGTGAAGGGGCGTTGTCCATCTTTTTTTACTGTCTGTGAGTGTGACTTTGAAATGCTGCAATATTCATGAAGTATTTGGGTACTTTATGCCCTTTGATCAATTTGAAATTCAAGATGAGCTTTTTTTATCCCTACCACTTCTATCCATTTTATGTGCTTTTAAAATAGTAATTGGACATTCAGATGAACATTCCTTTTCCCCATATATTTACATTTGATCGCATTTGCAAGTTTACTGAAGTGGCCCTTTTCAAGTGTAAATGCAGTGGGCTGAACCCAAAGGGATCAAAGACAGCAGAGGGTTTCACCCACTCCCTAACACAACGAATGAGACTGCAGCCCTAAATTTGGCCTCCTTCATCAGCCGCGCCAGAGGCTGTGTCCCCACCGACAGACACCAGCTAACTGCAGAGCATTATGGAAGTGGACTGCGTTTTGTTGCGCTTAAATGGGTGTTCCACTGGCGATCAATCAGAGTCAGATAGAAACGATAGTGCAGCATCAGAGGAGATGGAGATGGAGGGTAACGCTATACCAGACCAGGAAACAGGCGGGAAGTCTGAAGTGACCATGCCAAGCATAAACGCCTAGCTAAGGATAAGCTGGCTGGGCCGTGTTGAAGGAAACGATAAAATATTAAGGGTCATTGGATACCTTGTCTCCTCTGGCTGCAGACTGGAAAACATAGGGAGGTAACCCTGGCCACGTGCGTCTGGGACGTGTGTCTGTGTGTGTGTGTCTAGGGTGAAAGACAGGTCAGTATAGATGATCAGAGAGAACAGGGTCTGTTGATGCCCTCAAACTGGTGTTTGTAAAAATCTGACTCTCTTAAATGTATTGCCAAAAGTCTTCATGTTTGCTTCTCTGATCACTCCAACATTTAAAATCAACATTTTACCATCTTATCACATTTTAAATCTCTTGTTGTGCTTTATTTTTGGGGGCGCTTATTCAAGAACATTATTTGGTTTATTTGGTAACACTTCATAATAAGTATACACTAATAAAGTACTTACACATCCTTAGTTCATTCATATTTAATATATTGTTGTCTCTACATTGTAAATACATTAATAGACAATATAGAAATAGTGAGTATTAATACTGAGTTATTCGTTCATTGTCAACTGTAATTAACCAAATTATCATTGTTTAGTTACAACCATACTTTTACAAGACCATCATAAAATATGTGTGATGCTAAAAGTTCAGTGGTTAAGAATACTGTTTGCTAACACAAAGATGGCAAGTGCAATTCAGGAGAGAGTTAAAGTACCAATCAAACAATCTTGCTTTATCACTGTCCTCGGACATGGCACTAATAATTTTACTCCAGCAATGCTGCATGATTGCAATTAGCATTCTAAGTTGCTTCAGTTGAAAGTGTCTGCTGAATGGCAAGTAGCATGTAGTTCTAACTCAAAATGTATCTATCCTCAGGGTATTTGAGATTATAACTAGCCTTTATCTTTCATGTCATCATCTTCTTTTGCCATCTTTTCCTTGCAGGAATGTCCAGTGTTTGAGATACTATCTATGCCAAACCAGATGGTTGGCTGCTAGCTTAAGCATATAGGTCCTATTTTGTGTCATTGCTTGCTGTTCCAGATGGCTTGCCTTGTGAGGCACCTTTGGCCATAGGGGATTGCATATGTGTCTTTGTTATTGGAACTTGGCTACCAAGGACTAAATGAGCTTTCCATTGCATTAAAAAAAGGCTCTAAAAGAATAAATGTAAAAATTTATATTATTGACACTTTGGGCAAAATTAGCCAATTTCTTCTGTCTGAATCTAATGTTTGGGGATTTTGGGGGTTGAATGTTGGTAAGGAGACCTTATGTGGTCTGGCCTAAATAGAAACCGTTATGAGTCACAGCCAGACCTTGTAGGAAACAAAGATCATGTTGTTAATTCTAAAGGGTAGGTGAATGTGGAAACCATGGCCAAGTCCCTGAAATAATACAAAATGTCATTTCAATGACAATAAGTTAATAAATCAATTCCCGAGCTCACAGGCAGGTATTAGTTAAAGCTCTCAAACATAGGTACAAGACAAAATGCCACAATTACCCTCTTCTTTGAGTTCAATAAAAAATGCAGTTATAAATAAAACCTAGCTGAAATTCCACTTTAATTAATGTCTCAATTAGATTGGGAACATTAAAGGTAGTAATGATTTCGCTCTTTGGTCTTATCATTAACAGCATGCTCACTCTTGCCTGAGATATGTGCACGCTTCTGTGAATGTATTAGACTAGATTAATGAGGACTGTATCAAAAGGTAATTCACTCTGCCAATTTTAAGACTTGTATTCTAGGCTACATTCTTTCTTCAACATACAGCATCATAGAATCTATAGTTATGAATCCCATGGCTCAGTACATTACTTTTTTAAGTTTTTATTTGCATTTCTTTTTGGGGGGTGACCAGTTTGATATAGTACAGTTTCAGGGGATAGATGACAGAGTCTATAAAAGGAATGAGAAACATCTATACAGGCATTTCTGTGAGTTCCTCTGATAACCCAAATAGACATTATTTGTTGAAAGTGCCACTGACAGCAGGTGAACTTTCTCAATAGTGTATCAACATGGTATGTTGTAATCCCAGATGAAATCAAAATGATACATAGGTGGTTTTATTATTGCAATATAGTCTGTTACAGTCATAAAGGCCTTCGGGCCTAATAACCCTTTACAGAGTAATCAATATTTACTGTGGGCCTTACAGTGCTTGCCAGTGCTTTCTCATATTGAACTGCAAGATATCTTTGAACTCTTTAGGGACATCTGACTGATCTCACTTAGGAAACAACCAACATTTCCCTGCTTTCCCAAAGTAAATTGCTGGTTAATACAAAAGTAGTGACTGACTTAAGTCACAAATAGATGCAGTGCAGATACTTTATGAAAAGAGGCTGCCAAACAAAATGGTAAACAGATAAAGGCAACTGCTTTATCAATTCATAGTACATTTTTGTTTTGTGTTTTCTGTTGACTCGTTAAAGCTCGCACCTTGTAGGGCTCACCTTCTTGAAAATACTACTGCCAGCAGCAGCATTGGCCACAGCGATTAATGTGGTAAGCGATCTGGCCAAAATCGAATTTAAACCGTCAGCACTAACTGGACATCAACCTTGGTATCATATCATGTGTGGGTTTTGTAATTCAAGTGACCGCAGTCTCGTCTTGCTGGTCACCTCTAATCAGACCAGAAGCACATGACCCTGATGCCCTGTACAGTTAAGACTTATGAAAATCATGTTCTGCACCAATCAAGTAGTTTTGCATGTAGCAGGAAACATCTAGCAATGTCTGCTTTGGTTAAAAATAAAACTCCCACATAAGACAACAGTATTGTAAAATAAAATTATTTTATGAATTAAATGTTTAAAGGAGCTCAAGCAAACGTATTGTTTTAAATTCTGTCCCTTCATCAGAAATCATCAGCTAATCAAGTGTAAATGCTCCTTATGATCAGCTGTTGTTAGCTATATTATTATTAAGCATTGTTACTTTTCAAGTATACTGTTGTAATTTTAAGGGATTATGCATACCTTATGAAGTTAAATGAACTGTGTTCTAATGTCACAAGTAACACTTTCTATGCAGCTCTCTGTGCTGTAGCTAATTTCTTTCCCTCCACCTCCTCTCACTTGTGTTGTTATTTGTCTACCAATAAGAAAGTCTCCTCACCTGGTAGAACTCAAAAGCGAAGGAGGGATGAATGTTAATGTTAATAATGCTGTACAAAGAAGTCATGCTAATCATGTCAATGAAAAGGCAAAATAAAACAACCTTCAATTTGGTTCATTTGGGATTCTCCTGACATCCACTAGATTAATTGGACATTGTTTTACATTATCAATTCACTCATAGTATAATTTAATTTTGACCCTCATTAGACATGAGCCAATTTGAGAATTTAATAAAACACATTCAAACACTCTTATACACTTGCAAGCCTAATTCTAAACACGTTGAATTAATGCAGTGAATAATCAGAGATGTATCACTTTTCTTAGATACATACTGTACTAACATGTACTATGGTTTGCAGCAAATTAATAATCAGGACATAAATATTGGAGACAGGCATACTAACATCTATGAATATATTAATGTAAATTTTAATTTGGCAGCATTTGAGACGTTGTGGGCAGAACTAATAATATACATTGAACAATCATGTAGCTAAACAGTAATCTCCAGCTGCAGGGTCCTGGTTGGGGCAGGATTATTTTGGTTATAGCTGGCCATTTGATTTCTGTCTGTCTGCACATTTGCCTTTTCAGGGGTAGAAATGGGTGAAACTTCTCATGCAGAACATATTCAGGAAGGGCATGTTAGTGCATCACTACATGTTTGCAAAGTACATACATAACATCTCTCTACCTCAGGGCACGATAAAGGAGACCCTTTGAAATCCAAACAAGCAAAACCTCTGCGCTTGTAGGACCAGATGTAGAAGCGGGTGGTGGAGTGGGAACAGTTCACAGCGGGAGACGTAGGTCTATTCTGTAGTCGTGCCACTTCCTGATAAGGGGACCCTGGAACTTGTTTATATGCAGCAATTTGAAAACTAATTGAAAATTCCTGCCTGGAAGCCGATGCATATCAAAACAGGATTATTTTAGAAATAATCATCTGCCACCGTCGGTCAACAGCTAATCTTCACTTTGTTGGAATTCAAATTACCCAGCAATGTTTACATGGCTACAATAGTGAGACTGGGGACCAGGGCTATGAAGGGCCTATTTTAAGAGAAATGCATGAATAATAGCTCTCCACAAACCTCTCACAAACTTGCCGGATTGGACAAAAATCCATGTTTTGTGTGCAAAATTAGCTGCGTTTTCTTTTCTTTCGATTGGATTCTGGGCTACTTCAGTAAACAGAGGAAAGCAGAAAGTCTTACACAGTGAGTTTAGAGAAAGTGGTGCTGTTAATATTTGATGGTGCATGTGTTTTGAAGCGGGGTGCGCGTTCTCAGGGCTTTTGGCCCTGCTGTCGGCCTCACTCTGGCTCAAATTGCTGGTGTTTATCACTTATGCCTGTGCTGGCAACAAAAGACAACACTCAATCCCTGTTCAAGAGCTGTCAGTCAGCCCAGCAGGGTACTAACACTTAGCACAGGATGCAGGGATATTGTTCTAAGCAACAGAGCCACACGTACACTAATACACAATGTCCCTTCCTCAGTTAAGGGCTTCCTCTGTGGGCATCAAAGTAAGTGTAAAATGAGTCAAGGATCACATTAAAAATTTGCAACTTAACACAGACAGGATATACAGCTTTATTTCGAATAAAGTGTTGCTATAGAGTATAGACAAGCATGCCTTTTTGTTAGCCCTTGACAAGCTTACAAGCTCTCAAAATCTGATTTTATATTGCTATTGCTCTATTTAGGCAAATGTCATAGTTAATTGTTAGTTAATAGTGAGAACTAGACCCTAATCTAAATTGTGACCAACAAGTGTCTTGTACAGTAATTATGATCATGCAAAGTTTAAAGTTGTTTTGTGAACATGGCAGGTGTTGGTTTGCTCAAGAATTGTGATGTTCTTTATCCAGACCAAAAAAAAAAAAAAACTGTGAAGAAGCCACAATCCAGGAGTGTATGTTATTTAATATAACCCTACTGGTCTCTGTTGTTGTTGTTCCAGACCAGAGAATGTGGATGATTTTGCTTGAAGTGAGTGCAGTATTGTGTGGTGCAGGGAATGGGAAACCCAGAGTGGAACTGGGGTAGACTGATTACAGAACACTTTGAATAGGGAGATGAATTGTTGGCGCTCCACTTCACTCACAAACTCTGTTCCAGTTTTTGCTCATAAAGCGTAACACTTTCTTTTGAAACTATTTTCAATGATGGAGTAAAACAATAAATCAATCAATCAATAAATTATAATCAATCAATCCATCCATCAATCAATCAATCATTCAATCAAAGTACTCAGTATTAATAAATGAAAACAATTCTTTGTCTGTATAACTGTGAACATTTACAAGAGGGCAAACACTAAATATTATGTATGCACAGGATGATGAATCAAACCACAACAAAAGCCACATAAAACAACAACTGGAGCTGATGAGTACATTCAAAAGTCTTTTTTTTTTTTCTAGCGGTGATTTAGTAATACATTTGCAGACATAGTATTTTGGTTAATTGCAATACTTTCAAGCTCAAGGCCGCTTACAGTCATTGCGAGCAACTAACTCCTCTAAAAGTTTTTCAGTCTCTATTTTTTTACAAAAGAGACTGCATCAAGGTTAACTGAAATAATGACGTTCATGCGCAATACTTGTCTATTTAAATGAACAGCATAATATTTATGTTTACAGAATGATCTATGAAGTACATTAAAGAAACCCTGCATGAATTTGTTTCAGCTCAGCATTAATGTTTGTGGTGGTTTGTGTTGTCGCTGCAATGGGATAATAGAAAAACAGAAACATCAATTGAAAAGAAAAAAATACACACCTCATTTCCTTTTATTTTTTTAGTGATTTTTTTCCCTTTCTCTGACAGTGGAAAGGTTTCTATCTTTTAGAGCGAAACACTCTCTTCTGTGATACAGCATGAAATAAATGCTGCTGCTACTAGAGCACTTTACAAACTCTCAGAAGTCTCATATGTAAGACATATCCTGGAGGAAGAGTAAATAGAACAATTCATATCAACAGTGCAGTGCATATATATATATATATATATATATATATATATATATATATATATATATATATATATATATATATATATATATATATATATATATATATATATATATATAAATAAATGTTACCATTCCAAATAACTAACTGTGACATTGTAAGTAAACACACTGTTGAAAAGACCAGCATATTTGTCACCAGCACATGCATCTTTTGAGCACATGCATCTTTGTTGGTGTTGCAGCCCGTTCTCATCACAAGGAGTCATATACTGCCGCTTTTGATAATGCGTATACATCCAACGCACATGGTACCCTTTAGCATCTACTGTATATGAGACGCAGATATATATGGGCCAGAAGGTGCCTCCTAGTGGTCTAACCCTAACACTACCCCAGACCTTATGCACTGTCAAAAGTGTCAGTATATGACGCCCTATGATGAGAATGCGCTGGGTGTTGATAGTAGGCTTCCTAACTAGGTTAACTAGCCAGATGGGATGACCAGTCACCCAGCTATATTTTACTGGTCCACCACCTAGATTAACCCCAGATCTCTACTATCAACTATGGAGCCCCTAAATGGATTTGGTTATGTAAAAAAAAAATTAAGATGGGAGGAAAAATTAAATGTCAGTGCTTTCCAACGCATTCTCATCCCCAAGGCGTCATATACGACACTTTTGCCAAAGCGTAGACATCCAACGCACATGGCACCCTTTAGCGTCAAAAGAGATGCTTCAGTTATGGTAGGTTTAGGTATGGGGTAGGTTTAGGGTTAGACCACTAGGAGGCGCCTTCTGCCCCAAATATATCTGCGTATCATTTGACGCTAAAGGGTGGCAAAAGCGTTGTATATGACACCTTGGGATGAGAACGGGCTCTCTTTTGAGTTCTGTTTCTACTGTTTCTATAGAGCTAATGTGCAAACCCTCATAATTGCTCTTGATGCGTGTTGCATGTATCATCGATTCACTGTGGCTCTAACCACACAGAAGAGAACTGCTAGGAGCCAAAGCCATCACTTCCTCTAACTGTGGGTGGCAGAAGGTCACCGCTCTGATACCATGCTCCTTAGAGCACTTGCACATCTCAGAATGACTGACACTTGGAACTGCATGTCCCTGCACATTTAGTGCATGAAATGACAACTAAAATTTCTGCGTCAGAATGAACTATAATTAGGATATCAGTAGATAATTGATTCAGCAGACAAAATTACCAAATATCATTGACATTAGCTAACATGTGATCATAAAACTTGTAAATATGTTCATCCTTGAATAAACATATAACAACTATATAAAAATGGCATATCTGAAAAAAAAATAATAATAATAATTATTAAAAAAAAGTGTAATACCTGATATAGATTGAATAGGTTGTGGGCATGCATCTGTGCAAAAAAAAAAAAAAAAAAATTGGTCCACTTCAAATTCAATTATGGTTTATGGTTTAAAGATTAATTGTTCAAAGCTGTTTAATGTTGGCAGCAATAATTGTTGGGTTGTAATCAGATTGTCAAATTGCATCCATTTCAGTGGGAGTTTAAGTTTATGACGCTTTATGTACTGTAATAGCAGTTCAGATTTCAGCATGTGTGAATAAGTCACTGGGTGGGAACTCGCAGAATGACACCATCCTACACACTTGCGGTTAAAGAGATATATCTTTACAGGAATTTTAGCCACTTTATGTTAAAATGTAGAAAAGACTAGTCTGCCGCTATGTTTTTTGAGGGTTTCGATTTCATCTTCGTCTGGACTTTCAAACTTTTTGGTACACGTGGTGTAACACACTGCTAACCGTGTAGTTTGGTTCATGGTGTTTGTTATTAATTAGAACACTGAACATGCAACATTATGTATTCATAATTATATAATTTCATGTATCATCATTGCCCATTTCTAAACAGTAAACATGTAGCCTAACTAATATACATATAAAATTTACTGAATTTCATTCCCAACTATATTCACATTGCAGTTCAAAACCACTTACATCCCACAAGCAAACTGTATGCCAAATAGAAACTGAAGCATGAAGCACAAAAAATGTCAGACAGTATCAGTTTTTATCACAAAACAAAAACTGTAGTTTGCTGGTAATCAAAGTAGTTACTTAAACTAAATTAAAGCACATATATATATATATATATATATATATATATATATATATATATATATATATATATATATATATATAAACTGAAATAATAGGTAAGAAAATGACTAATGCTGTGGAAGCACTCTGTGTCATTGCGTTGTGAAGCACATGGGAAATCAGTCCAATTGTGTGACGTGTTGTCTGAGGCGGATGACGTCATGAACCAGGAATCTATAATGCATGCCCAAACATTGCAACGCTAGCTTCTAAAAGGCTAAAGTCGCTGACAGTCATGCAGGAAGTATGGCTGGGTGACACAACGCCTCTTCAAGGAACCAAGGTCACAGTCGTAACCAAGATTTTCATTACACGAGAGTAGATGTTAAAACTTCATGCTGATTTGTACTCAGCTTTTGCCAAGATAAGCACAAACTAAGACGTAGCTTTACAGTAAACTATGCTTCTCCATCCATTTACCCTTCTTTCCATATGGTGACGGCTGCAACTACAGTGTGGTCTCCTCAGTGGACCAGCACGACAACCGTCTGGATTGAGCAGAGTAGGGGACATCTCTAGGGTCTTCAAGTTGTCACCTTCCGTCCTCAGTGTTTCGTCGACTAGCCCACGACACTTTAAGAGGGCTCAACAGTGACTCTGGCATCCCAGAGTCACCCCCCTCTGTCCCTCACTCAACTCAGCCCAGCTTACTGACCTTTACATCTCTCCTGCTGCTAAGGTTGCTCCTTCCTCGTAGTTCACATGTGACCTAACCACTATCTCACAATCTCTCTGCGACCCAACCATACGCGCCAACCCGTTTTACTAAGGCTGTCAAGCTCCACTGTCTTAGGTTCAGTGTCAACTGTTCCGTAATATATGACTGAGCTCATTCACGCAATATACACAGGAACGTAATAACTGTAGTTACTATGCAAACTATACAAATAAACCAACAGACTCTTCGAGTTTTTCAAGAATTCTACGAAACCATAATGTGGCAGCCTGTACACAGCCAGCTAGAATCTTTCTGTCTCAACCACAGCCAGTTGCTGCTCCTCTCTGCTGCTTCAGATAACTTCTTTACAACTCTTGGCCACTGAATCCGACGTCTCTGAGGAACTGGGTTGTAGAGTGTGCCACAAATCCTCGACAACCCAATTCCATTGGATAAACCTCGACTCTCCATCCTTGCTGTTCTGCTTCAGTGGCCAGATGATCATACCGCAGTTTCTTCCTATCATATGCCTCATCTACATCATCCTCCCATGGCACTATTAACTCTATCAGTTGAACAATGCATGCTCATCCAGACTACAAAACAATATCTGGTTGTAGGTTAGTGGTGGCAATATCAGGTGAAAAAATAAGCCATTGATCAAGATCAGCCAGCATTTTCCAGAACCTAGCAGCTTCCAGTTGTCCTGGGCGAGAATCGGTTTTAACACCTTTTCTTGGTGGTTGCTCGCCTGAGTGGAAGAATATTGTCGTCTGTGTGTAATGTTTTGCTAGAACAGGCAGCAACTTATTGGTCATGCTATGCTTCCATCCAATGCTAAAGACAAACATCGCAGTATTTGGTCATGGTGCCAAACAAACCGACCTTGGCTAAGAGCCACCTTACATCCTGTCAAAATGTGCCTTAATGTGGCAGGTGATGAACACAAAGAACAAGAGGGATCCTCTTCTACCCAGAGGTTTAGGTTCTGCGGTGATGGGAGAACATCATATGTTTACCTGATAAGGAAACTGATCCTACTCTCTTCCATTGACCAGAGGTCTTGCCAGCCCATCTTGCGTTGTTCCACACTCTCCCATCTCATCCTGATGGGAAATGGCCTTTATACACCTCATCCTCTCCCCCTGCTTTCGCACCTCGTTGACTACCAGCTTCCTCCTTTGAGCGGGGTACCATCTGCCTTGTACCATTTAGGAGGAGCTAGACTGAGCCCAAACCCCCCTCTTCCATGCTGTACCTATCCCACCATTTCTCCAATTTGAAGGGTAGCCTTTGTCTCTACCACATACTTCTTTACTGACCACTTTCTACCAGTTTTTAACACAGGTGCTGCCTCCCTTACACATTTTTTGCGTGACTCTACTAAGGTCATTTCCATCAGTGCAGGCTACTGTTGTAGTCATGGTTGTCATGCCATCCATGTATGCTCTGATTGGTGGTAGTTGGATCCTGCCCAAAGAAGCTCGTGTGGCACTGAACCATATGCATGTCACTTGGAGCTCCTTCTTCTCCTTTTTAGCTGACTGAATTCGTTGCCAGATAACACTGATGTGTTCTAAGCATCCTGAGAACCCTGCCTGAGAACCCTGCCTGCAAAATGCAGGAATGCCTGCTTTTTGAACTGAAGTGTCAATGAAGCCATTCTTAAATAGTTATGTGGACAATCTCTGGGCAATAATGCTGAAGAAAATTTTACCTTCAACGTTTAATAGTGAAATAGGATGAAACTGACTGATGCTTGTAGCATCTTTTTCTTTAGGAGGAGGTCTCTTTCAAAGGAATTTGCATATCCGCAAATTCATTGTGGGAATGTTTATACCCAGGCTGCCATTATGACATTGTGCCATTGTGTCTGTCTAGTGTGAAATCGTTAAGGAAAAACACTAAGATGAGAGCACCTGGACCCTTAGTGTAGAACTCATGTCCAGGTTGTAAAACCTCACAAGTTTGTGCGGTGAGGACCAGCTTGCAACATCACAAACATCTTGAAGTGAAACTTCTGACAGCAGAGCCTTGGAGGCAGCCAGACTCATAGAAAAGTGGGCTTACACTGCCATAGGGGAAGGTAATCCTGCCGTCTCATATGTAAGAGAGATAGCCTCAACTATCCACTTGCTCACCTTCTGCTTAGATGCTGGGGACCCCTTGCTAGGAGACCCCAAAACAGATAAACAGTTGTTCAGATTAACTCCATATGGCAGCTTTATGGATGTAAGCATCTAATGCCCTAACTGGACAAAACTGGCTAATTTCTGGATCCTGGAAGGGAGTAGGACAGGGGCCTGCAGCACAATAGATTGCCACATTAGTGGGGACCTTAGGGATGGTACCTGGCCTAGGGTGAAGAAAAGAGTTTGAATGCCAGGTGCAAATTCCATGCACAATGGGGCAACTGACAGGGCTTGCAGATCTCATATCCTTTCAAGAGACTTAATAGCAAAGAAGAACAATGGTTCAAGAGTCAGGAAACTGAATGGAATTTTTTCAATAGGCCTTGGAGCATTACGGCAAGATACCCTAGTGCATACTGCAAGCCTCAGCCTCAGTGTGCCACAGAAGTTCACAAACATATCAGACTTGTTACCAATGGGTCTCTCCCTAAAGACATTCCACTCAAAGTAATGTCATAAGCACTATGGCCGCCACGTAAACATTTAAGGTGGATGTGGATAACCCTGCAGTGGATCGTTCTTGCAGGAACTCCAGCACTGTACCAACAGGGCAGTTAACTGGGTACAGCTGACGACCATTGAACAAGGAAGTGAATATTCGAATCTTTAAGGCATACATTTTTCTTTGGGAATGACCTCTGGAGTGAAGAATGGTCTCAACAACCTCATTTGAGAGACCAGAATCTATGAGCTGGGCCTCTCAGAGGCCAAGCCCACAGCTTCCACGGTTCTGGGCGGGGTACAGTATTGACCCCCCTGCCTGGGGCAGAAGGTCCCTCCTGATTGGAATCTCCCAAAGAGAGCCGCCGAGGAGAGACACAAGTTCCAAAAACCACACTCTGTCCGGCCTCCATGGGTCAATTACGGTGAGATGGGGCTTGTCCTGTAGAACTCTCTGCAGAACTCCCAGGAGCATAGCGATCAGGCGAATTGCAAACAGACATAGCCTCGGCCATATTTGAACCATGGCATCCAATCTGACCAGAGTGGACATTGAGACATCTCTAGAGACGCAAACAGATCCACTTCTGCCTGACCAAACACCCCACATATCTGTTCCACCATCTTGGGGTGGAGCCTTCATTCCCCTGGCTTCAGCCCCTGCCTCAACAGGATGTCTACTCCTTGATTTTGGCATCCAGGGATGTGAGCTGCCCTGAGTGAAAGCAGCTTCCCCTGGGACGAGTGAACGCAAGCACAAACCCCCGTGATGATTTATGTAGGCCACCACCGAATTGTTTTCTGAATGGATGTGCACTTGGTGCTGAGGTCTATAAATTTAACACTGAAGAGCATATAAGTGACCTGTGCTGGCAAATTGAGTAGGAATGTGTATGGGCTAATTTGGAGTCAAGACTTTGAGGTTTTCACAAAAAATGTTTTAAGTAAGCACACATCTCAGCGGTCCAAATGCTGCAAATACAATAAAACATCTAACAGTATCTTTATTTTTTTATGTTTTCTGATAGGAGTGCTTTTTCTCTATCCATGAAAAAAGCCATTTGACAGATCCGAAGAGAGCGCACAAAGATGCTTCAGACATTGCGCAAACCCAATATACACAGAATAACAGTAGCCAATTTCAAAATAGCAACTATTCACACAAACATTGTCTGTTATGTCGTAAGTTAAAGTTTTGTTAACTGTTGGGGAAAAAAAAACAAAAACATCTGATGTTTAACATAGTAGATCCATGTGGTATAGTAGGACTCATTTTGACAGCACAGGTCACATATCTTTTAGTTGACAGAGTGAGTGCACATGCATATTTCTACCTATTGTGAGTTTAATTTACTGGTTAGGAATTCTGAATTCTGAAATGGAAATGCTTGACTTTGCATTTACAACATTTACAGACAAGAATATTTCAGCACATTTGACACATATGAGGAGAGAGAGAGACATCTAAAAAAAACAACAACAACAAAAAATAATCACACTGTCAAAGCCCATATGAAGATATATGACAACAGCAAATCTTCCTGCCTTGATCAACATGCAGGCTGACTTGTTTTTTCAAAAGATCAAAATTTTATGCAGTCCTGCTCTGTATGTATGAGTGAGTAAATGCAAAAACAATTAAAATAAAATGAAAAATAATTAATAATAATAATAATAATAAATGTGCATATAAAGCTTTGGAAACCCTGGTAATATAATTCAAATCAAGCTAACTACCAAACATAATTATTTTAGAAAGAAGAGACATAGCAAGACTGAAACTATGCAAAAGAATAGTGATCAAAACAGAAATCAGCCCCTGTCTGTAATGTTTTGATCACCAGTGAGTAATCTCTCCCCTTATATTTGAAAGTAAGTTACATCACAGAAATGTCACACTTTTACTGCTCATATGAGAGTACAGCTATGAAATACTGGTCGAGCTTGTCTGAAGCTTGCAGGCCATCCTAGTTATTTCATGCGAGGGCTAAACTCTCAGTGTGTTGTTATTGTGTTCCTCACAACAGATGCACTGTTCTTTTCTTCTCCCTCTCTCAGCGTGTTCTCATTGTGTCGAGATCTGTCGCTTCTGCTTATTCCAACCCTGTTTAACCTGCTCCAATTAATTCATTACACTCCCTGAGAAACCAAAGTATAAGGCAAAATTCTAACTAATTCAGGGGGAATAAACAATCATAACGTACAGTATGTTGTATGGATAGAAATCAAGTAAAGTATTTAAGGAAAAAAAGGGATATTTTTTATGAATGTCCAAGTTGGAAACCATAAGAGCTATCTTGTCAAATAAAAATAATAACCCATGGAATAGTCTTTCCAAGAGTGCCACATTTAAAAAAATAAAAATAAAAAAATAAAAAGATGTGGCATTTCTGTTGGAAATGAATCATAGTCCAATTAAATCTGTATCTGGGCCACATTCCATTATTGAGTGACCTCTGAGCTAAACCTTCAGGCTGGTGATACACTTGAGCCACTACACAACTGCACACCTTTTACAAAGGTTAAGTTGGTTATCACTAATTGAAATTAAATTAGTACAGTACAAAATGACTTCATGTTGCTCAAGAGCTGTTCATCCGCTAGAGCGTAAATACTCTCATAGGGAGTAAACTGTTATCATGCTTGTGCCCTCTGGAGGTGCCTGGTATCTGTCCAAACAATGATAGCTCTTTTCAGGGTTTCCTCTGCAAGGCCAAATACCTTGTCGTACTAAACAAACACTGCAACCCATATATCTGCCAAGGATTCAGACAGAGGCGAACTTAACTGAAAGCAGGAAGAAATCTCTTTCCTGTGGTGGAGATGTGCACCTTTCACTGAGGTAGAAGGAAGCAGCGGAGGAAGGTAGATGGTATCCAGAATGAGGAACCACCAGGTCAGTTTTGTACAAGAAGGCCCTGCTATACAAACATGGGATAATGACCACAACACTAGTTTGGGAGAAGCCACATTCACTTAAGAGGCCATCTGACTGGACAAACATTACTCGAGATGAATACAGCGTCTTGGTTTTATGTTTCCTGTCCTTGTGACCTGTTAAATACCATTAGAAGGCTGCTGCATCTTTACAACCATTTTTTTTTAACAATCTTGGCTGTTGCAGGATGCAGGCGTGCAGCCCTGGAGAACACGTGTCAGCCCTACGGCAGTAGAGCTTGTAAAAGTATAGAGGTGTTGAGCCTTTGATGCCCTCATTATGGAGCATGGCCCGTTGCTGGAGGAGATGACCAGGATAGGGCTTTTTCTACCCTCTAAACCTTTTCACCACCAACAGGAAGTCATTTATTCTCAATGTCCCATTTTGTATGCAGACAGAGGATATTGTTGATGGACTTATTGTGAATGAAGGAACAATGGGTAGACGGGTGTTTGTTTATTTCATGAAATACTTGCAAGCCTGCATTACATGATCAAATGGTCCTGTGTCAGATAAAACTGGTATTCAAAAGGACCCTTGCAAGTCCAAACCAAGACCCTCTAATGTCATACATCTGCACAGCAAAAATATAATAATAATAATAATAATAATAATAATATATATTTGAGTAAAATGAATTCAAGTAGTAAAAATATAATCCATAGAATAAACTTCTCATCTGGCAAAACCCTGGTGTATCTTATTTAGCATATAGTTTTACTTGAGCCTGATCTCATGAAAGTTCGTATTTATAGCACGAATGTCGTTTCTCGTGGCATTTATACGAAAAAACAGTTTTTGCGTGTATATGGTACGCGTTTTCGCGTGCATATGATACGCACTTTTTGGCGTATAATACGCATGAACTCCCCTCCCCCCTAAACCTACCCCAGGGTTTTTTAGTGCGTAGCATATGAACGAAAAAAAAAAACATGTTTGGCGTATAAATGCCACGAGAAATGACATTCGTGGTATTGATACGCATTTTCATGAGACTGTGTTGTTTTACTCTTACACTGTGTCTGTGGTGTTTATTTGGCGTGCCTACAAGTTCTATTGGACATCTCCGATGAACACAATTTCTACCTAAACTTGGACAGGAGCAGCTCGAGGACTGACCTCGGTTCCACTGCCCCATAAGTCTGCACAAAAAAAAAAATTGTTCTGAAGGAATGGAGTCGAATCTGGAGTCTTTCAATTTCTCCAATTAAGTGGTTTATGTTTCTCTCTTACCCAATTCTCAGTGCCATTTGAGTTCAGTTTAGAATCAAAAGGAAGAATACAGTAAACTGGCAAAACACTGGTGTATCATATTTTGTACAGCTGCTTGTTATACTGTGAGATGATCGCATTAGCCTTAATTAACAATGCAAAGTAATCTGTGTATAAATTAGCATTAACCAAGATTAGTTTGTAGGGCTTGTAGGGCTCAAGAAGGTGGATTGTTTTTTTAGCGGTCTTCATTGCCGTGGTAACTTATGCAACGCCACTAACCTAAAGTGACATCTGATGCAATCAATCCACTCCCCTTATTTTGGGGGAAATATGTAGAGATAAAAATGTAGAGATAAAATTGCACGTCTTCTACTACTAAAAACCTATTATATTTATATTATGTTATGTCAATTATAACTATTTATGATTCATATAATATATTCATATAATTATTATATTAATTTAAAATTAATATAAATCTCTCTATGTGTATTATTTAATATATAAACTTTTAAACATTACACTGTGTTCTCTTTCAAGCTCTTTGTGAACCTACATAAATTATTATTTAAATTCAGTTGATACACATGCATTGATATAGTCTTTTTTTTAGCTACATTCTCAAACTAACACTGTAGCAGGGGTGGACTGAGACAAAAAAAATAAATAAATAAATAAATAAATCGGCCCTAGCATTTTGGCCCAGACTGGCCCACAACATATGACCATAAACACCACCCATATTTGTACGCCCATGAATATGTATACAAACTCCTATTACATAACCAATGATGCAATGCAATGAGTGAGTAGGAATGAGTGAGAGTTAACAGATGAAATAAGTACAAAAAAAAAAAAAAAATGTTGGTAGGGATTTTTGGTAAAACTGTGGTGGGTGGATCACAGGGCTTCTAGGAGGGTTCGGGGCATGGAACATTCTGTGCATTTTAATGTTAAATTCATCAATCTGGTGCACTTTGAGAGTTCAAAAATAAAAGCTCCAACCCATATTCAGTGTGCAAATTAAACAAAGAAAAATTCAAACCTCTTTTAGTAACAGTGTCTGTCTACATTACACTACTACATAATAATAGTTATAATATTAATCCAATGACAGTAATAATCATATTGTCAAAACAAATGCACTGAAAAATAAAGGACTTTTATAATATAATTTCTATAATTGAAAGAGATTAGCACATGATATTTTATTTTGGCGGAAACTGCATCAAACTTTTATTTTGGCAAAAAACATGGTTTATATACGTGTCTCATTAAATTTCTCAGTAAATTGCGGAGCAGATGTGGAAATAATGCGTAATGAGTTCCTATACTCAATATAGGTCTGCTTACCGCAGGCTCTAGTCTACACTTTCTCATCTCTCCCTGATCCTCCTCACTATCCTCGTCAGCCACTGGATCTGATTAAGATCCTGCTGCTGCAGAAAACATATATTTTGACACATTTTACAGCATCTGCTATAAGGGCCTGTATCTATTTTTTACGCTATTTCTCTGCATCTCCTTGCGTTTCTTCTCCATCTCTCAGACTATTTTGACAATACACACTGACACTGCACGCTCGCTCAGAGTCAGAGCCCAGAGGAGGAGGTGTTTAAAGATGTAATTGGGCCAGCCCAGTGTCCATCAAGAAAAGAAGAGTTTCATGGGCCAGTCTGTCAGAACTAACCCATCACCACCAATTAAAGGAGCATTTCACCCATTTCAACATTAATCTTTATTGAAAGTGGATCATGTAGTCGAAATGTAAAATAATTTTTGAATTTGGTGCCCTTTTGACCGAGAAAAGAGGGTGCATTTGTATGTAAGACAACAACTCCCTCGTCCATCAGAAATTGCCATTGTTGAAGTTTTCTGCAGCTGACGGACTCTATCTGAAATGAAATAATGAAATGTGACTTCCTGCTTATTATGACGCAAAATGGCGATTTTTACGTCATTATAAGCAGGAAGTAAAACACTTAAATCCTTATTTATCCCATCTCAGGGGAAAATAGGGGAATAAACAATGACCATTCAAAATTATGACTGGGTTTCTAAAGATACAAAGCTTAATGCAAATGGGTGAAGTGTCACTTTAAGTATGAGATACAAGTATAAGATGCATAACAATGAGTTGCTGAACTTGACCTAAACTGGTCTGAATGGTTTTACCATCTCAAACCTACTCTGAAACCTCTGAAGGCCTCTGAAGTATACTACCACAAGAAAAATCCTAGTTCAATTCAAAATTGGTAAAATAATGAAAAGCTTAATATATGTTTATGAAACTTCTGAAAACACCCATATGGAAGCATGTTATGCTTATGACTTATTAGGGCCCAAGCCTGTTACGGTATGTAATGAATCATGCGATCGGCAGTCGATTGCTTTTGTTTTGTAGCCTCCGGGCTGTCATGTTGTGAATACAGTTGCAAAGCTGCACTCGCATGTCTGACTCCTTTTTATGATTAATTAGCTGCATAAACATGGTGTCAGAAGATGCCTGGCCACGTTCGTTCGTGAGTTCACGCTGTAGCTGTTTATTTCGACCATTTTTTCGATTATGGAGGACGCTGATAATGCTGCGGCCGCGCCTCGCCCGTCTCACGGCGTGCCCAGCCCACGTCGCGGCTAACATACCTCCGCCGACACCGGATGAACATGAACGGAGATTGGAGCGCTAATTGGGATTTATTCAGAGCAGAGTTCGAGGATTACGCGCTGGTCACAGGCCTGGCTGAAAAGAGCAGGCAGGTCCAAGCTGCTACTTGAGAAGTGTGATGGGACCCGAATGCAGACATGTTTACCGGCACAATTTGAATCTCACAGACGCGCAACAGAGTTACATTAAAACCATCCTAGATGCATTGGACGGATACTTCAAACCGGCCAGAAATGTCATTTATGAGAGGTATGTGTTCGGCTGTTGTAAACAGGAGGAAGGGAATCCATAGATAATTTTGTGACCAGATTGAGGGAAAAAGCTGCAACTTGTGATTATGGTGGATTGAAAGATGAAATGATTCGTGACAAAATCGTCCTGGGCATTACAAATGAAGGGACCAGACGCAGGTTGTTAAGTGAAAAAAAATTAACGCTGCTCACAGCCATTGAGATGTGTCGCACAGCTGAACAGACTGCTATGCATATGAGAGCGATGGATACCGCGTGCATGCCTCCAGCCGAAACGGTTCACGCTGTTGCTAGGAAACCCTTCAAGCCTAACCAACGGAAGCAGAGTAATTCCCAAGACTCTTAGACACAAGCAGGACATGCCGATATTGTGGTAATGTGCATTCAAGAGGCAGGGATCATTGTCCAGCATATGGCAAAATATGCAGACTCTGTGGAACTGACAATCACTTTGCTAAAGTGTGTCTTAAAAGCAAAAGCAGAACTACAGAGGGGAAGCTCCATTGCATTGAATATTCCACGGAGGAGCCGGTTGGGGACAGTGATGATGATATTTACACAGTAGAGTCCATTAGCACGGTCCACATGAAAGGGAAGAAATGGTTTGTTTCCCTGCGATTACATGGCAAGTCGCTGCGTTGTCAGTTAGATTCAGGGGCAACATGCAATGTCATGAGCTACAAGGATAAAGTAAAGGTGGCACCGCACACACCACTCCGCCCCAGTAATGTTAAATTACGGCTGTACTCAGGCGAGTCGCTGGACTCTGTGGGTGTTTTTGACACAGAATGTTGTGTCAAAGGAGAGAGATACCAGCTGTCATTTGAGATAGTACAAACAAATCAAAGTCCGCTTCTCTCAGGATCTACTTGTGAACAGCTAGGCCTGATGCAGTTCACAATCCCAGATGACTTGCTCAAAATGGAACATGAACGGTGTGACCCTCTGACTAAGGAACAGTTAATTGAAACTTACAGTGATGTGTTCAACTTGCCTGTAGAATCTCTGCCCGGTGAGGTCCACTTTGAGCTGGATACCAGTGTAACTCCGGTACAGTGTGCCCCTCGGAATGTTCCAATCGCTATGAAAGCAGCCGTCAAAGCCCAACTGGATGCGTATCAGGCAGAGGGTCATATTGCGGATGTTACAGAGCCAACAGATTGGATTAGCAACATGGTGATTGTAAAAAAACCAGACAAGCTGAGGATTTGTTTGGACCCAAAGTTCCTGAACAAAGCTCTGAAACGCTCTCATTATATAATGCCAACTCTGGAGGACGTGCTATACAAACTGCCTAAAGCAAGGATTTTCACTTTGGTTGATGCTAAACATGCATTCTTACAGTGCAAGCTGGACCAAGAAAGCAGCTTCCTGACCACATTCTGGACCCCATGGGGCAGGAAACGTTGGCTAAAGCTCCCATTTGGTGTTTCAGTGGCACCTGAGGTGTATCAGCGGAAACAGCATGAACTGTTAACAGGTTTAAAGGGGATTGAGCCCATTGCTGACGATATTCTTGTCATTGGCTGCGGTGACACAGACCAGCAAGCTAAAAGTGATCATGATCTCAAGCTTCGGGCGCTGTTGGAGCGTTGCAGAGAGGTCAAGCTACGACTTTGCTTAAAAAAATTGCAATTCAAGGTCCCTGAAGTGAAGTTCCATGGTCATATTCTTTCATTCGCAGGCTTGAAGCCTGACCAAGAGAAGGTGAGGGCTATCATGGACATGCCCAACCCCACAGATGCCAAAGGTGTACAGCGTCTCATCGGCTTTGCTAATTACTTAGCCAAGTTTATGCCCCACTTGTCGACTGTTTGCGAGCCGCTTCGGCGTTTGCTCGACAAAAACACACCGTGGCACTGGCTACCCAAACATGATGATGCAGTTCGTAAGCTCAAATCCATGGCCACTTCGATGCCTGTGCTGCGCTATTATGATGTTACTAAGCCTATCACAGTACAAAGTGACTCCAGCCAGAGTGGTCTTGGGTGCTGTCTTATGCAAGAAGGACAGCCTGTCGCCTTTGCTTCAAGAGCCCTCACTCCCACAGAAAAAAATTATGCTCAAATTGAGAAGGAGTGTCTCAGTATCGTCTTCGCTTGCCAAAGATTTCACCATTACCTGTACGGCCGAGAGTTGGTCACAGCAGAGACTGACCACAAACCTTTGATCACTATATTCTGCAAACCACTTCTCAGTGCACCCAAGCGACTTCAGAGCATGCTCATGACACTGCAAAACTACAGTCTCAAGGTTGTCTACAAGCCGGGGTCTAAAATGTTCATTAGTGACATGTTGAGCAGGGCAGCTGCTGACTGTACAGGCAAGGGAGCAGTTTACCAGCGGCATGCCATATGCCATCTGCAGAAAGAGCAAGAGGATGTACAACTCATCAACCAAGCAGAATACTTGAATGTGACGGACCAGCGACTAAAGACAATCAAGGAGCATACTGAAAGGGATGATGCACTACAGGCTCTTAAGGCCACTGTCCTTGCAGGCTGGCCTGAGGAGAAAGAAAAAACAACACATATTATCCGAGAATTCTGGCCTTATCGAGATGAAATTAGTGGGCAAGATGGTATTTTGTACCGTGGACAGAAAGTCATTATCCCCAAGTCACTACGTCCAGAGATGCTTAAGCGCATACATTCAAGCCATATAGGAGGTGACGCATGTTATCGTCAAGCCCGTGACACACTGTATTGGCCTAGTATGCAAGCAGAAATCAAAGACTTTGTGAGTAATTGCTCGACTTGCAATGAATTTGCGCACAATCAACAGAAGGAAACCATGCTATCTCATGCCATCCCCAGCAGACCATGGCAGATCGTCAGCATGGACTTGTTTAGTCACCGGCAAAAAGACTATCTTCTAATGGTGGATCATTACTCAGATTTTTGGGAGATTGAACTGCTTACTGATCTATCTGCTGAGACGGTCATTAAGCGCTGCAAGGCTCAGTTTGCTCGACATGGTCAGCCAGATAGAGTAATCACAGATAATGGCCCTCAGTTTGGTGCTCTGTTTAAGCGTTTTGCCTCCAGCTGGGAATTTGATTTCCTAAATCAAATGGAAAGGCGGAGTCAGCTGTCAAGATTGCTAAGAATCTTCTGCGCAAAGCTATGCATGACAAAACTGACCCTTGGAAAGCAATCCTTGATTGGAGGAACACCCCTTCTGAAGACATGGACAGTAGCCCTGCACAAAGGTTAATGTCAAGGAGACTGAAAACGTCTCTTCCAGTAACGAACAAACTTCTGGAGCCGTGTGTTGTAACTGGGGTTGTGGAGCGGCTTCACCGCCGAAAGCAGTTGGCTAAATCCTATTATGATAGGTCAGCTCGTGATCTTCCAGATCTGAACATAGGAGAGAGGATCCGCATGAAGCCACTTCCAGGGGACAACCCAGCGCTATGGAGGGCCGGCACCTGCCTTCAGAAGGTGGCACCACGCTCTTATCTTGTGAATGTGGGTGGATCCCTATATAGACGAAACAGAGTGGACTTAAGAACGGCAGAGTCAACCACCACACAAGCATTGGACAGTACTGTACCCGAATTGCCCCCTATGCTGGAAGGGAGTGTGGCAGAGGCCCTTTCATCTGCTGACTCACCTCCTGCAAAGCCCACGCCACAGGCTTCACTTGGCCCTGTCGAACCCTCATTATCAGATGGACACACTTACACCAGGGCTGGCCGATTGTCCAAGCCACCCAAGAGGCTTGATTTGTAATAAGTTGAATAAGAAATGCTGCTGTGGCAGTTTTGGAAAGGAAAAGAACAGTTAAGGTAACAAGGACTCTATAGTCATGGCATTAGTGCCTTATTTGAAATTTATTGCAGTTGCTTTAAATGTTATGTTGCCTAAAGTTTATTTGTAATTTGTTCTTATTTACTCCTTATTTAGAAGGGGATTCTTTAGTTCAAATTTGTAAAAGGAGATGTTACGGTATGTAATGAATCATGCGATCGGCAGTCGATTGCTTTTGTTTTGTAGCCTCCGGGCTGTCATGTTGTGAATACAGTTGCAAAGCTGCACTCGCATGTCTGACTCCTTTTTTATGATTAATTAGCTGCATAAACAAAGCCCTGAAAGGGCGCAGAGCCCTATTGTTTTCCTTCCGATGATTTTTTTTTTTTTTTTTAGGGCCCAAGCCCTGAAAGGGCGCAGAGCCCTATTGTTTTCCTTCCGATTATTATTCAGGCCCAAGCCCTGAAAGGGCGCAGAGCCCTATTGTTTCCTTCCGATTATTTTTATTTTCAGGGCCCAAGCCCTGAAAGGCGCAGAGCCCTATTGTTTCCTTCCGATTATTTATTAGGGCCCAAGCCCTGAAAGGGCGCAGAGCCCTATTGTTTTCCTTCCGATTATTTTTTTTTTTTTTTTTTTTTTTTTTTTTTTTTCTAGCGACTATTCGGGCACTTTTGGGGCCCCTGACATGCTCGAAAACTCTTGAAACTTTGCACACGGGTCAGAACCCGCGGCCATCAGAGCCGGGCTGAAGCTGGTACCCGGGCGTGGCAGGGCGGCTCGTCAGCGCCCCCTGGAATGGGGTCCGAACACCTGGTCCATAACTCAAACACACTTGCATATAATAATATGAAACTCGGTACACATGTCGATAGCAGAATTTCATCTATACCTCGCGTTCTTGCTTTTTACCCCAGCCCAACAGGAAGTCGGCTATTGAGGTTTTTTTGTAAAACACACGCAATGAACTTTTAAATACTCCTCCTAGAGCTCTGATCCAAATTCGACGAAACTCGGTCAGCTAGAAGTCAAGACATTGAGGATGAAAGTTTGTGTGGGGATTTTTGATATCTCGAACGGTTTGGCCGTGGCGAGAGAAACGAAACTATGGCGAGAAACGTGAAACAGGAAGTGTGTCATAACTTCAGCATACATTAACTGATCTGGATGAAACTTCAGCAGTGCGTTCGCTGTAAGAGGACGATCACATGGATGTGACTATTGTGAGTCAAAGTTATAGCGCCACCAACTGGCAGCAGGAAGTGTGTCACTTTCAAAATGCTTTGAAATCACCCTCTTATTTTTACCCGATTTGCTTCAAACTTCATCTGTATAATGTACATACACGGCAGATGAAGACCTATGAATGGATTCTTGATATCTTTGAAACTGTTGCCGTGGTGACGCATCAAACTTTACCATTCTTTTAGGATGCATTCTTTTAGGGATTCGAACATTTGTCCATAAATCAAACACACGTGCATGGATTAATATGAAACTCGGTACACTCATAGATCACATCAGGCCAAACAACTTTCGTGCTCTAAGTTTCCCGACAGTTCGAACGGAAGTTCGGGAATTATGTTTTTTTTTTTTAAATAATTGTCCTAGAAAAACATCAAATTACAACCCATGCTGTTACCAATCACCACCAAACTCGGTGTGCATGAAGTCAAGACATTGAGGATGCTATATTCCGGACGGATTTTTGATATCTCGAACG
Source organism: Hybognathus amarus (assembly GCA_030378365.1). Classification (NCBI taxonomy): domain Eukaryota; kingdom Metazoa; phylum Chordata; class Actinopteri; order Cypriniformes; family Leuciscidae; genus Hybognathus; species Hybognathus amarus. The sequence continues at coordinate 389,961 of JAQIUQ010000068.1, forward strand.
GTTTGGCCGTGGCGGATTTTTTTGACTAAAAAAGGACACATAAAGTGTGTTATAACTTGGTTAGTTTTACTGACAGTTACAAAACTTGCCGTGTATATTGTTCTATTCAAGCCAAACAACTTTCTAATTAACAATAATAAGCTCAAACCCACAGAAAGTCAGATATTGTAGTTTGAATATGATCATGCTCTTTCTGAGCCTAGGCCTGTCAAACAGTCTGTGTGTGTGTGTGATTGAGTCTTTTGACACACAGTCTCTGTGTGTGTGTGTAGGGGAGGGGGCTTAATAATTTCACTGTGTGTCTGGCCTGCTAAAGTAAATACATTTCTTAAGCCTGGTATTTTTTAAATAAGTTTTTGTTTTTATTTTTTTATAAGTAAAGACATATAACCTGTTTAATTGTAGTGCATTGACAATAGTTTTATATAATTAGTGTATTAATTAAATTAACTTGGTCCATAAATCAAAAAGGAAGTGTGTTAAAACTTCTGCATACATTAACTGATCTTGATGAAACTTCAGCAGTGTGTTCGTTGTAAGAGGCCGATCACATGGATGTGACTATTGTGAGTCAAATATATAGCGCCACCAACTGGCAGCAGAAAGTGTTTCACTTGCAAAATGCTTTGAAATCACACTCTTACTTTTACCCGATTTGCTTCAAACTTCATCTGTATAATGTAAACACACGCCAGATGAAGAGCTGTGAAAGCATTATTCAATATCTAAGATAATGTTGCCATAGCAACGCATCAAACTTTAACATTCCTTTTTTTTGATGATTTTGAGTCTCTTAGCGGCTTTTGGGGCCCTTAATGGGTTTGAAAACTCTTGAAACTTTGCACACAGGTCAGATCCCACAGCCATCAGAGCTGGGAAGATGGTACCCGGGTGTGGCAAGGGGGCTAGACAGCGCCCCCTGGAACGGGGTCCAAAAACTTGGTCCATAAATCAAACACGCTTGCATGTAATAATATGAAACTCAGTACACATGTTGATCTCATCGTTTCATATATTCATATATTCTCCTCAAGCCGGACAACTTTCTAATTTACACTCATGAGCTAGGACCCATTAGATACTAGTACCTATTAAATAGATACTAGTACTTATTCATTAGACACTAGTACTTATTTCAATGGTGACTAGTAACTATTCTTTTGTTACTACTAGTCACATTTTTTCCATTGACTTCTAGGGTGATCTGTCATTCAGATATCAACTATTCAGTTCTGACTAGTATGTTAGTATGTATTCCAATTGTGGAATACATACTAGTATGTATTCCAAAGCAGGGGTTACGTTTTTGCACGTCGTGCAGAATAACCCTAAAGGCACCAAGGTGGCGGTGCCACCGGCTTTTATATATATATATATATATATATATATATATATATATATAAATATAGCTGCGAGCAGCGATGGAGGGCCAAAGCCGGCGGTACCGCCATCCCGGTGCCTTTAGGCACCGGGGTTGCAGTGCCACCGGCTTGGGCCCGCGATCGCTGCTCGCAGCTATACTTTAGGGCCCAAGCCCTGAAAGGGCGCAGAGCCCTATTGTTTTCCTTCCGATTATTTTTTTTTATTTTTTTTTTTTTTTTTCTTTTTCTAGCGACTATTCGGGCACTTTTGGGGCCCTTAACATGCTCGAAAACTCTTGAAACTTTGCACACGGGTCAGAACCCGCGGCCATCAGAGCCGGGCTGAAGCTGGTACCCGGGCGTGGCAGGGCGGCTCGTCAGCGCCCCCTGGAATGGGGTCCGAACACCTGGTCCATAACTCAAACACACTTGCATGTAATAATATGAAACTCGGTACACATGTCGATAGCAGAATTTCATCTATACCTCGCGTTCTTGCTTTTTACCCCAGCCCAACAGGAAGTCGGCTATTGAGGTTTTTTTGTAAAACACACGCAATGAACTTTTAAATACTCCTCCTAGAGCTCTGATCCAAATTCGACGAAACTCGGTCAGCTAGAAGTCAAGACATTGAGGATGAAAGTTTGTGTGGGGATTTTTGATATCTCGAACGGTTTGGCCGTGGCGAGGAAACGAAACTATGGCGAGAACGTGAAACAGGAAGTGTGTCATAACTTCAGCATACATTAACTGATCTGGATGAAACTTCAGCAGTGCGTTCGCTGTAAGAGGACGATCACATGGATGTGACTATTGTGAGTCAAAGTTATAGCGCCACCAACTGGCAGCAGGAAGTGTGTCACTTTCAAAATGCTTTGAAATCACCCTCTTATTTTTACCCGATTTGCTTCAAACTTCATCTGTATAATGTACATACACGGCAGATGAAGACCTATGAATGGATTCTTGATATCTTTGAAACTGTTGCCGTGGCGACGCATCAAACTTTACCATTCTTTTAGGATGCATTCTTTTAGGGATTCGAACATTTGTCCATAAATCAAACACACGTGCATGGATTAATATGAAACTCGGTACACTCATAGATCACATCAGGCCAAACAACTTTCGTGCTCTAAGTTTTACGACAGTTCGAACGGAAGTCGGGAATTATGTTTTTTTTTTTTAAATAATTGTCCTAGAAAAACATCAAATTACAACCCATGCTGTTACCAATCACCACCAAACTCGGTGTGCATGAAGTCAAGACATTGAGGATGCTATATTACGGACGGATTTTTGATATCTTGAACGGTTTGGCCGTGGCGGATTTTTTTGACTAAAAAAGGACACATAAAGTGTGTTATAACTTGGTTAGTTTTACTGACAGTTACAAAACTTGCCGTGTATATTGTTCTATTCAAGCCAAACAACTTTCTAATTAACAATAATAAGCTCAAACCCACAGAAAGTCAGATATTGTAGTTTGAATATGATCATGCTCTTTCTGAGCCTAGGCCTGTCACACAGTCTGTGTGTGTGTGTGATTGAGTCTTTTGACACACAGTCTCTGTGTGTGTGTGTAGGGGGAGGGGGCTTAATAATTTCACTGTGTGTCTGGCCTGCTAAAGTAAATACATTTCTTAAGCCTGGTATTTTTTAAATAAGTTTTTGTTTTTATTTTTTTATAAGTAAAGACATATTACCTGTTTAATTGTAGTGCATTGACAATAGTTTTATATAATTAGTGTATTAATTAAATTAACTTGGTCCATAAATCAAAAAGGAAGTGTGTTAAAACTTCTGCATACATTAACTGATCTTGATGAAACTTCAGCAGTGTGTTCGTTGTAAGAGGCCGATCACATGGATGTGACTATTGTGAGTCAAATATATAGCGCCACCAACTGGCAGCAGAAAGTGTTTCACTTGCAAAATGCTTTGAAATCACACTCTTACTTTTACCCGATTTGCTTCAAACTTCATCTGTATAATGTAAACACACGCCAGATGAAGAGCTGTGAAAGCATTATTCAATATCTAAGATAATGTTGCCATAGCAACGCATCAAACTTTAACATTCCTTTTTTTTGATGATTTTGAGTCTCTTAGCGGCTTTTGGGGCCCTTAATGGGTTTGAAAACTCTTGAAACTTTGCACACAGGTCAGATCCCACAGCCATCAGAGCCGGGCTGAAGATGGTACCCGGGTGTGGCAAGGGGGCTGAGACAGCGCCCCCTGGAACGGGGTCCAAAACTTGGTCCATAAATCAAACACGCTTGCATGTAATAATATGAAACTCAGTACACATGTTGATCTCATCGTTTCATATATTCATATATTCTCCTCAAGCCGGACAACTTTCTAATTTACACTCATGAGCTAGGACCCACAGAAAGTCAGATATTTTGGTTTGAAAATGTTGAGTGTCTCTCTGAGCCTACACTTCTGTATGGCAAGCCCTTTTAACATTTAAAAGCTAAGTTTGACTATTCGTAATTAACATTGTAGATATCAACAACGTCTTTCTAGTCGTAATTACATTTTGGATAGTTTGTATTATCATTTAAGATATCTGTAACGTAATTGTGACTAGTCGAAACGACAGATAGAGTATGGCAAGCCGTTTTAACATTTAATCATTTTAACCTACTAGTCTCTATTTTCATGCTACTAGTACTTATTTTTAGATACTAGTATCTATTCCATTAAGTACTAGTACTTATTCATTAGCTACTAGTGCTTATTCTTTAGATACTAGTGCCTTTTCTTTAGATACTAGTGTTTATTCTTTAGGTACTAGTACCTTTTTAAAGATACTAGTACTTATTCATTAGACACTAGTCCTTATTTATTAGATACTAGTACTTATTCATTAGATGCTAGTCCTTATTCATTACATACCAATGCTTATTAATTAGTTACTAGTACTTATTCATTAGATGCTAGTACCTATTAAATAGATACTAGTACTTATTCATTAGACACTAGTACTTATTTCAATGGTGACTAGTAACTATTCTTTTGTTACTAGTCACATTTTTTCCAGTGACTTCTATGGTGATCTGTCATTCAGATATCAACTATTCAGTTCTGACTAGTATGTTAGTATGTATTCCAATTGTGGAATACATACTAGTATGTATTCCAAAGCAGGGGTTACGTTTTTGCACGTCGTGCAGAATAACCCTAAAGGCACCAAGGTGGCGATGCCACCGGCTTTATATATACACTCACCGGCCACTTTATTAGGTACACCTGTCCAACTGCTCGTTAACACTTAATTTCTAAGCAGCCAATCACATGGCGGCAACTCGGTGCATTTAGGCATGTAGACATGGTCAAGACAATCTCCTGCAGTTCAAACCGAGCATCAGTATGGGGAAGAAAGGTGATTTGAGTGACTTTGAACGTGGCATGATTGTTGGTGCCAGAAGGGCTGGTCTGAGTATTTCAGAAACTGCTAATCTACTGGGATTTTCACGCACAACCATCTCTAGGGTTTACAGAGAATGGTCCGAAAAAGAAAAAACATCCAGTGAGCGGCAGTTCTGTGGGCGGAAATGCCTTGTTGATGCCAGAGGTCAGAGGAGAATGGCCAGACTGGTTCGAGCTGATAGAAGGGCAACAGTGACTCAAATAACCACCCGTTACAACCAAGGTGGGCAGAAGAGCATCTCTGAACGCACAGTACGTCGAACTTTGAGGCAGATGGGCTACAGCAGCAGAAGACCACACCGGGGGCCACTCCTTTCAGCTAAGAACAGGAAACTGAGGCTACAATTTGCACAAGCTCGTCGAAATTGGACAATAGAAGATTGGAAAAACGTTGCCTGGTCTGATGAGTCTCGATTTCTGCTACGACCTTCGGATGGCAGGGTCAGAATTTGGCGTCTACAACATGAAAGCATGGATCCATCCTGCCTTGTATCAACGGTTTAGGCTGGTGGTGGTGGTGTCATTGTGTGGGGAATATTTTCTTGGCACTCTTTGGGCCCCTTGGTACCAATTGAGCATTGTTGCAACGCCACAGCCTACCTGAGTATTGTTGCTGACCATGTCCATCCCTTTATGACCACAATGTACCCAACCTCTGATGGCTACTTTCAGCAGGATAATGCACCATGTCATAAAGCTGGAATCATCTCAGACTGGTTTCTTGAACATGACAATGAGTTCGCTGTACTCAAATGGCCTCCACAGTCACCAGATCTCAATCCAATAGAGCATCTTTGGGATGTGGTGGAACGGGAGATTCACATCATGGATGTGCAGCCGACAAATCTGCGGCAACTGTGTGATGCCATCATGTCAATATGGACCAAACTCCCTGAGGAATGCTTCCAGCACCTTGTTGAATCTATGCCACGAAGAATTGAGGCAGTTCTGAAGGCAAAAGGGGGTCCAACCCGTTACTAGCATGGGGTACCTAATAAAGTGGCTGGTGAGTGTACATATATGTGTGTATATATATATATATATATATATATATATATATATATATATATATATAAATATAGCTGCGAGCAGCGATGGAGGGCCAAAGCCGGCGGTACCGCCATCCCGGTGCCTTTAGGCACCGGGGTTGGTGCCACCGGCTTGGGCCCGCAATCGCTGCTCGCAGCTATATTTATATATATATATATATATATATATTTTTTTTTTTTTTTCTTTTTCTAGCGACTACTCGGGCACTTTTGGGGCCCTTAACATGCTCGAAAACTCTTGAAACTTTGCACACGGGTCAGAACCCGCGGCCATCAGAGCCGGGCTGAAGCTGGTACCCGGGCGTGGCAGGGCGGCTCGTCAGCGCCCCCTGGAATGGGGTCCAAACACCTGGTCCATAACTCAAACACACTTGCATGTAATAATATGAAACTCGGTACACATGTCGATAGCAGAATTTCATCTATACCTCGCGTTCTTGCTTTTTACCCCAGCCCAACAGGAAGTCGGCTATTGAGGTTTTTTTGTAAAACACACGCAATGAACTTTTAAATACTCCTCCTAGAGCTCTGATCTAAATTCGACGAAACTCGGTCAGCTAGAAGTCAAGACATTGAGGATGAAAGTTTGTGTGGGGATTTTTGATATCTCGAACGGTTTGGCCGTGACGAGGAAACGAAACTATGGCGAGAAGCGTGAAACAGGAAGTGTGTCATAACTTCAGCATACATTAACTGATCTGGATGAAACTTCAGCAGTGCGTTCGCTGTAGAGGACGATCACATGGATGTGACTATTGTGAGTCAAAGTTATAGCGCCACCAACTGGCAGCAGGAAGTGTGTCACTTTCAAAATGCTTTGAAATCACCCTCTTATTTTTACCCGATTTGCTTCAGAACTTCATCTGTATAATGTACATACACGGCAGATGAAGACCTATGAATGGATTCTTGATATCTTTGAAACTGTTGCCGTGGCGACGCATCAAACTTTACCATTCTTTTAGGATGCATTCTTTTAGGGATTCGAACATTTGTCCATAAATCAAACACACGTGCATGGATTAATATGAAACTCGGTACACTCATAGATCACATCAGGCCAAACAACTTTTCGTGCTCTAAGTTTTACGACAGTTCGGACGGAAGTCAGGGAATTATGTTTTTTTTTTTTAAATAATTGTCCTAGAAAAACATCAAATTACAACCCATGCTGTTACCAATCACCACCAAACTCGGTGTGCATGAAGTCAAGACATTGAGGATGCTATATTCCGGACGGATTTGTGATATCTCGAACGGTTTGGCCGTGGCGGATTTTTTGACTAAAAAAGGACACATAAAGTGTGTTATAACTTGGTTAGTTTTACTGACAATTACAAAACTTGCCATGTATATTGTTCTATTCAAGCCAAACAACTTTCTAATTAACAATAATAAGCTCAAACCCACAGAAAGTCAGATATTGTAGTTTGAATATGATCATGCTCTCTCTAAGCCTTGGTCTGTCTCTTTGCCTGTTTTTGCCTGTGTGTGTGTGTGTGTGTGTGTGTGTGTGTGTGTGTGTGTGTGTGTGTGTGTGTGTGTGTGTGTGTGTGTGTGTGTGTGTGTGTGTGTGTAGGGGGAGGGGGCTTAATCATTTCACTGTGTGTCTGGCCTGCTAAAGTAAATATATTTCTTAAGCCTGGTATTTTTTAAATAAGTTTTTATGGTAACACTTTAGAATACTGTATCTTACTTACTGCATAACTAATAAGGAATTAATGAAGAACTAATAGGTAATTCTTTAATAACACTTAAGTCACTACTGTTAACTACTAAGGAAGATGTGTTAACTAATCAGTATGTAATATAATGTTATGATTGTGTTAAGTATCAGTTAGTTAATCAATAGCTAATGAATTCTGTCATACCTCCTGAAGAACTACTAGTAATTATCTATTAATTAAGGTTCAAGAAAAATAACTATGAAGTAACTTCTAATTAACAGTCATACAGTAGTCAGTTTGTCATTCTTCAGCACTAATAAGAAAGATAAGTTCAGACATTTACCTATAGGCTCTGATCTGCAAATAAGCAAAAACATATCATGTATATTACACCTTATTATTATACTTAGTTCTTATACATTTTAAACTTCTTTTGCACAATACACAGAACAAAATATTCCGGCAATATCGTGGTAGCCACATACACTGAGCCTGGGTTCTCCCAAGTTTTTTTTTTTTTTTCATTCTGTCACCTGATGGAGTTTTGGTTCCTTGCCACTTTTGCCTTTTTCACCTCTCGCAAGTAATTGTCATGTATTTTACAAAGGTTTAGATGATTACATTTATATATATATTCAGTAAGTTTTATTTGAGTCAGAAGTATGTGGTAATTCTTTATTAATTACTAATGGGTTCCCTATATTTTCACTTTAGAATACTGTTTCAGGTTATAAGTAATTCCTGAAGGACTATCTAATAATTATTTATTAATTACTAATAAGTATCTTATATTTTTACTTTAGAAGACTGTTTCAGGTTACAAGTAGCCTAATTCCTAGATAATTATTTGATAATTATTTATTAATTACTAAAGGGTTCCCTGTGTTGTCACTTTAGAATACTGTTCCAGGTTCTAAGTATTTCCTGAAGAACTATTTAAAAGTTATTTATTAATTACTAATAAGTTCCTTATATTTTCACTTTACAAGACTGTTTCAGATTATAAGTAGCCTAATTCCTGGATAATTATTTGATAATTCTTTATTAATTACTAATGGGTTTCCTATATTTTCACTTTAGAATACTGTTCCAGCTTCTAAGTAATTCCTGCAGAATTATTTGATACTTATTTATTAATTACTAATAAGTTCCCTATATTTTCACTTTCCCTCAGTCGTTGCCTCAAATACATGAATTTACTCAGTGGCATTCGGTGCTGAGGAAAACAGACACACACAGTACTGTATATAAAATATACAAATAATCTGAGGTTAGTTTTGTATGACTGTTCAGTAGTTACTTCTTAGTTATTTTTCTTGAACCTTAATTAGTTGATAATTAATAGTAGTTCTTCAGGAGGTATGACAGAATTCATTAGCTATTGATTAACTAACTGATACTTAACACAATCATAAAATTATATTACATACTGATTAGTTAACACATCTTCCTTAGTAGTTAACAGTAGTGAAGTAGTAGTTAATGAAGAATTACCTATTAGTTCGTCAATAATTCCTTATTAATTCTGCAGTAAGTAAGATACAGTATTCTAAAGTGTTACCCTACTAGTACTTATTTTTTAGATACTAGTATCTATTCCATTAAGTACTAGTACTTATTCATTAGCTACTAGTGCTTATTCTTTAGATACTAGTGCCTTTTCTTTAGATACTAGTGTTTATTCTTTAGGTACTAGTACCTTTTTAAAGATACTAGTACCTATTCATTAGACACTAGTCCTTATTTATTAGATACTAGTACTTATTCATTAGATGCTAGTCCTTATTCATTACATACCAATGCTTATTAATTAGTTACTAGTACTTATTCATTAGATACTAGTACCTATTAAATAGATACTAGTACTTATTCATTAGACACTAGTACTTATTTCAATGGTGACTAGTAACTATTCTTTTGTTACTACTAGTCACATTTTTAGGGCCCAAGCCCTGAAAGGGCGCAGAGCCCTATTGTTTTCCTTCCGATTATTAGGGCCCAAGCCCTGAAAGGGCGCAGAGCCCTATTGTTTTCCTTCCGATTATTTTTATTATTTTTTTTTTTTTTTTTTTTTTTTTTTTCTAGCGACTATTCGGGCACTTTTGAGGCCCTTAACATGCTCGAAAACTCTTGAAACTTTGCACACGGGTCAGAACCCGCGGCCATCAGAGCCGGGCTGAAGCTGGTACCCGGGCGTGGCAGGGCGGCTCGTCAGCGCCCCCTGGAATGGGGTCCGAACACCTGGTCCATAACTCAAACACACTTGCATGTAATAATATGAAACTCGGTACACATGTCGATAGCAGAATTTCATCTATACCTCGCGTTCTTACTTTTTACCCCAGCCCAACAGGAAGTTGGCTATTGAGGTTTTTTTGTAAAACACACGCAATGAACTTTTAAATACTCCTCCTAGAGCTCTGATCCAAATTCGACGAAACTCGGTCAGCGTGAAGTCAAGACATTGAGGATGAAAGTTTGTGTGGGGATTTTTGATATCTCGAACGGTTTGGCCGTGGCGAGGAAACGAAACTATGGCGAGAAACGTGAAACAGGAAGTGTGTCATAACTTCAGCATACATTAACTGATCTGGATGAAACTTCAGCAGTGCGTTCGCTGTAAGAGGACGATCACATGGATGTGACTATTGTGAGTCAAAGTTATAGCGCCACCAACTGGCAGCAGGAAGTGTGTCACTTTCAAAATGCTTTGAAATCACCCTCTTATTTTTACCCGATTTGCTTCAAACTTCATCTGTATAATGTACATACACGGCAGATGAAGACCTATGAATGGATTCTTGATATCTTTGAAACTGTTGCCGTGGCGACGCATCAAACTTTACCATTCTTTTAGGATGCATTCTTTTAGGGATTCGAACATTTGTCCATAAATCAAACACACGTGCATGGATTAATATGAAACTCGGTACACTCATAGATCACATCAGGCCAAACAACTTTCGTGCTCTAAGTTTTACGACAGTTCAAACGGAAGTCGGGAATTATGTTTTTTTTTTTTAAATAATTGTCCTAGAAAAACATCAAATTACAACCCATGCTGTTACCAATCACCACCAAACTCGGTGTGCATGAAGTCAAGACATTGAGGATGCTATATTCCGGACGGATTTTTGATATCTCGAACGGTTTGGCCGTGGCGGATTTTTTTGACTAAAAAAGGACACATATAGTGTGTTATAACTTGGTTAGTTTTACTGACAGTTACAAAACTTGCCGTGTATATTGTTCTATTCAAGCCAAACAACTTTCTAATTAACAATAATAAGCTCAAACACACAGAAAGTCAGATATTGTAGTTTGAATATGATCATGCTCTTTCTAAACCTAGGCCTGTCACACAGTCTGTGTGTGTGTGTGTGTGTAGGGGGAGGGGGCTTAATCATTTCACTGTGTGTCTGGCCTGCTAAAGTAAATACATTTCTTAAGCCTGGTATTTTTTACATAAGTTTTTATTTTTATTTTTTTTATAAGTAAAGGCATATAACCTGTTTAATTGTAGTGCATTGACAATAGTTTTATATAATTAGTGTATTAATTAAATTAACTTGGTCCATAAATCAAAAAAGTAAGTAAATAAATCAAAAAGGAAGTGTGTTAAAACTTCTGCATACATTAACTGATCTTGATGAAACTTCAGCAGTGTGTTCGTTGTAAGAGGTCGATCACATAGATGTGAGTCAAATATATAGCGCCACCAACTGGCAGCAGAAAGTGTTTCACTTTCAAAATGCTTTGAAATCGCACTCTTACTTTTACCCGATTTGCTTCAAATGTAAACACACGCCAGATGAAGAGCTGTGAAAGCATTATTCAATATCTAAGATAATGTTGCCATAGCAACGCATCAAACTTTAACATTCCTTTTTTTTGATGATTTTGAGTCTCTTAGCGGCTTTTGGGGCCCTTAATGGGTTTGAAAACTCTTGAAACTTTGCACACAGGTCAGATCCCACAGCCATCAGAGCCGGGCAGAAGATGGTACCCGGGTGTGGCAAGGGGGCTAGACAGCGCCCCCTGGAACGGGGTCCAAAAACTTGGTCCATAAATCAAACACGCTTGCATGTAATAATATGAAACTCAGTACACATGTTGATCTCATCGTTTCATATATTCATATATTCTCCTCAAGCCGGACAACTTTCTAATTTACACTCATGAGCTAGGACCCACAGAAAGTCAGATATTTTGGTTTGAAAATGTTGAGTGTCTCTCTGAGCCTACACTTCTGTATGGCAAGCCCTTTTAACATTTAAAAGCTAAGTTTGACTATTCGTAATTAACATTGTAGATATCAACAACGTCTTTCTAGTCGTAATTACATTTTGGATAGTTTGTATTATCATTTAAGATATCTGTAACGTAATTGTGACTAGTCGAAACGACAGATAGAGTATGGCAAACCGTTTTAACATTTAATCATTTTAACCTACTAGTCTCTATTTTCATGCTACTAGTACTTATTTTTTAGATACTAGTATCTATTCCATTAAGTACTAGTACTTATTCATTAGCTACTAGTGCTTATTCTTTAGATACTAGTGCCTTTTCTTTAGATACTAGTGTTTATTCTTTAGGTAGTAGTACCTTTTTAAAGATACTAGTACTTATTCATTAGACACTAGTCCTTATTTATTAGATACTAGTACTTATTCATTAGATGCTAGTCCTTATTCATTACATACCAATGCTTATTAATTAGTTACTAGTACTTATTCATTAGATACTAGTATCTATTAAATAGATACTAGTACTTATTCATTAGACACTAGTACTTATTTCAATGGTGACTAGTAACTATTCTTTTGTTACTACTAGTCACATTTTTTTCCATTGACTTCTATGGTGATCTGTCATTCAGATATCAACTATTCAGTTCTGACTAGTATGTTAGTATGTATTCCAATTGTGGAATACATACTAGTATGTATTCCAAAGCAGGGGTTACGTTTTTTCACGTCGTGCAGAATAACCCAAAAGGCACCAAGGTGGCGGTGCCACCGGCTTTATATATATATATATATATATATGTATATATATATATATATATATGTAAAATAGCTGCGAGCAGCGATGGAGGGCCAAAGCCGGCGGTCCGCCATCCCGGTGCCTTTAGGCACCGGGGTTGCGGTGCCACCGGCTTGGGCCCGCAATCGCTGCTCGCAGCTATATTTTCCATTGACTTCTATGGTGATCTGTCATTCAGATATCAACTATTCAGTTCTGACTAGTATGTTAGTATGTATTCCAATTGTGGAATACATACTAGTATGTATTCCAAAGCAGGGGTTACGTTTTTGCAGAATAACCCTAAAGGCACCAAGGTGGCGGTGCCACCGGCTTTATATATATATATATATATATATATATATATATAAATATAGCTGCGAGCAGCGATGGAGGGCCAAAGCCGGCGGTACCGCCATCCCGGTGCCTTTAGGCACCGGGGTTGCGGTGCCACCGGCTTGGGCCCGCAATCGCTGCTCGCAGCTATATTTAGGGCCCAAGCCCTGAAAGGGCGCAGAGCCCTATTGTTTTCCTTCCGATTATTATTATTTTTTTTTTTTTTTTTTTTTTTTTTTCTAGCGACTATTCGGGCACTTTTGGGGCCCTTAACATGCTCGAAAACTCTTGAAACTTTGCACACGGGTCAGAACCCGCGGCCATCAGAGCCGGGCTGAAGCTGGTACCCGGGCGTGGCAGGGCGGCTCGTCAGCGCCCCCTGGAATGGGGTCCGAACACCTGGTCCATAACTCAAACACACTTGCATGTAATAATATGAAACTCGGTACACATGTCGATAGCAGAATTTCATCTATACCTCGCGTTCTTGCTTTTTACCCCAGCCCAACAGGAAGTCGGCTATTGAGGTTTTTTTGTAAAACACACGCAATGAACTTTTAAATACTCCTCCTAGAGCTCTGATCCAAATTCGACGAAACTCGGTCAGCGTGAAGTCAAGACATTGAGGATGAAAGTTTGTGTGGGGATTTTTGATATCTCGAACGGTTTGGCCGTGGCGAGGAAACGAAATTATGGCGAGAAACGTGAAACAGGAAGTGTGTCATAACTTCAGCATACATTAACTGATCTGGATGAAACTTCAGCAGTGCGTTCGCTGTAAGAGGACGATCACATGGATGTGACTATTGTGAGTCAAAGTTATAGCGCCACCAACTGGCAGCAGGAAGTGTGTCACTTTCAAAATGCTTTGAAATCACCCTCTTATTTTTACCCGATTTGCTTCAAACTTCATCTGTATAATGTACATACACGGCAGATGAAGACCTATGAATGGATTCTTGATATCTTTGAAACTGTTGCCGTGGCGACGCATCAAACTTTCCCATTCTTTTAGGATGCATTCTTTTAGGGATTCGAACATTTGTCCATAAATCAAACACACGTGCATGGATTAATATGAAACTCGGTACACTCATAGATCACATCAGGCCAAACAACTTTCGTGCTCTAAGTTTTACGACAGTTCAAACGGAAGTCGGGAATTATGTTTTTTTTTTTAAATAATTGT